>SDUX01000092.1:0-27425 GCA_008729055.1 Pyropia haitanensis
GGATGTGTCAGACCGCCAGTACCGTGGGCAGACGATAACCCGAGGGCGGCGTGCCAACGGGTAGAAAAGATGCGAAAGAGGCTGTAGGTGGTGTTGTTGAGCGCGCCAAACGTGTGCGTCGGGTCGCCGGCATAGGCGGTGGTGGCGGTTGCGCTCGTGTGCCCATCTGCGCGTCAAGGACACGGCCCAGGCAACTAGGCCCTCGACAGGCGTGCGCACCGACGCGCTTGCGGCGGCGACGCCCCCCCCGGTGGGGCCGCGATGGCGGCCGGCGTGCCGAGGGCTGGGTCGAGAGGGTCAAAGTCGGCGATCAGCCGGCCGACGCCGTTGATATACTGCCGAAGCACACGGACGGTAATGGGGAGGGTAGAGACGCGGAGAAGGAGGTCATCTGCGAGGGCGGCGGTCAAGGCTCGCGGCTGTAGCTGCTGCCCGCGCTCGTCGCGGAAAAGGAGCGCCCGGTCGATGGCGCCGCCATGACCGGCGCCAATGAGGGTGGAAGAGGGCGCCGCCGGGTCTACAGCACGGCTTAGGTAGGCGTCGAGCGGCTCGACAAAGACGAGGTACTGGATGACGAGGGACGACGACGGCGCGTCATGCCACCTCACAATAGGCCGTCCGGTACCCTGGCGCTCGACTTGACCCTTCCAGTAGGTGATGACGGTGTAGACCAGCCCGTTGTGGACAAAGACGGACCGATGGGCGCGGGCCGAGGAAGCGCAGAGGCGCACGCCAGCCGACTCTGTCATGCGGGGCAGGGGGCGCCGCCTACACAGTGGGTTATCGCCCAAATGAGCGCCCGGCAGCGGTTGACGAGCTGACGCCAGGTGCGGAGCTTGGCAGCGTCGGTTACAACCGGCGGGGCGGTCAGGTCGAGCTCCTCCACACCCGGGTCTCGCTCTGACGGCTTGACTGCGACACGGACGGGGCAGTCGGGCGAGTCGAGCACCCCAGACGCAATCATGTGGCTGCGCCAGCCACTGACGAGACGGGCGTTGACGGGGAGCTCGAGGAAGGAGACGCCGGGGCGACTGGACGTTTGGCGAGTCGATCAGCTGTACGGCTTGGGCGTAGAAGCCAGAGCCGGTGGGGTCGTAGCCAAAGTGAGTTGCTGGAGCAGCCCGCCGAGCTTCCGCTGAGCCGCTCTCACCCGCGCACCGACGGTGGCGGTGCTCATGTGAAGGCCACGGTGGAGCAGCGTGCCACAAACCGCGCCAGGCGGAGCGCCGGCGGGCAGGTGAGAGGGGTCGTCACACGGGATAAACGCTGGCGCTACCGTCTCGGACCGACTGATCGCTTCGCATGACGCGGACAGCTGCACAATGTAGGCCGCCGCAGTCGTAGACGTTGGGTTGGTCGCCATTGCGATGCGCTCAAACGACTCTTCAACCGACCCGGTGGGGACGTTCATGAAAAAGAGCGTGTTGACAATGTGGGTTGCAACAGGAGGGATGTCGCCAGGTGACCACCGGCGGTCGCGCTCATGTGCGAGCAGTGGTCGGCGGCGCTCTGCGCATCACGCGCGTCGTTGTCATTGTCGTCGTCGTCGTCGTCGTCGCCGCCGCCGCCGCCGCCGCCTCCGACTGCCACCGCAGCGGAGGTGTCCAACCCACTCGTTTGCCCACCGGACGCGTACGCGACCGACACAAAAGGCATGGCAAGGGGCCAGGTCGCACCGCGGCTTGTTTTCGCCACCTACGTGACTCAGCCGTGGGTCGTACGTCTCGTGACAGAGTGGCAGACAATAAGGAGCTGACGGCCGGAACGAGAAGACTATTGGCCAGCACCGTCGTGTCGTCCTGGCCAGGGAAGAGTTCCTCACCGCCGGTCTGCTGCTGCGGCTCCCGCTGCGCCCGCTGCCGCCGCAACCGCAAACGCCGGAGGCCGCTGGCAGCGTGAGTGCGGTACGAGTCGCGCATGTTGAGCGCCGCCAGCTGGGTTTCGCGGTCAAAAGTGACCGACGCGTTGTCCGCTTCCAGGGCGGCGGCAGCGGGGCGGTCGGCGAGTGCCGCCAGCTCTTGCGTCACGTACAGTACAATGGCCACGTCTCGGGCGTAGCGGACGAGCGTCGGCTTGGTGACGTGGATGTTAAACCGCCGCAGCTGCAAGTCGCTCGTCTGCCCAATGCGCAGGCGGCTGAGAAGGGTGGTCTGGTCCGACTTGCGCAGGTAGCTCAACGCATCGTTGAACAGGGACAGGACAGCGTCTTGGATGCACGCAAAGTAAAACGCGCCAGACGGGGGCAGAGTCGCACCGCGGTTCTCCACGTCAGCGCTCGCCGTACGGCTGACTCGACGGAGGAATGGGCCAAAGTGCTGCGCAACGCCCGCCGCGGTCCAGTGCAGTCGAGACAGGTCCTCGTGGAAGCGGTACTGCTGGAGGAGTCCGCCACACTGGTTGTCAGCTGTTTCTCCAGACGTCGACAACGGGTACCCGTCGCCGTCACCGCCGGCGCCGGCGCCGCCGCCGGCGCCGCCCCCAGCGCTGCTACCACGGGCCGGATTGGCGGACGTGCGAGGACCGCGCAAAAAGACGTCGAGCGGCAGAATCGAAGACGAGACCCGCTTGGGCATCGCCGCCTGCGACGTTGCAGCGGCGGCGCCAGTGCCGCCGCCGCCGCCGCCGCCGCCGCCCTCCTGTGCGACACCAGCGGCAGCGGCGGCAGCGGCGGCGGTGGCGGCAGTGGTAAAGGTCGAAATGACCACTGGAAAGAGGGAAACCTTGTTGCCACGCTGCAGGGACTGCACGTGCGCAATGTGGTAGGAGCGAAGACCACAAGCGGTGGCGCCTTCCGCGTCGGTGCGCACCTGGTGCAAGCGGGTGAGTAGCCTGGCCGTCGGCGCCACAGTGTGGCACTGGTAGCACACTGAAAAATCAGGGCGGATGGAAAGGTGGGGAATACGGGGTAGGTGCGTCGCGGTCACCGACGCCGGCCACGCATGTAGCTGGTAGCGTTCGCGAAGCGCCACTTGCGCAGGCCGCGGCGGGGAAGAAAGAAGCTCGCGAGCGCTCTCGACGGTCGCCGACGGCAACGGAGCCTGGCTGGACGACGACGGCGGCGACCGCACATCGGTGCCTCCCTGCCCAGTTGTTGCCGTCTCCTTGTCAGCCACCAGCTTGCGCAGAGCCGACTTGTGCGACTGCGTTGACAGATGATGCTTGAGCTGCGCCGCGTCCATGATGGTCGTGTCGCACGGCACGCATAGCACCCACGCGGTGGTCGTCCACAGCGCGAGGCCAGTGGCGGTCCCCGCGGCAGAGCCGGGGCTGTCGGCCAACGTCAGCGGCCGCGCCTCTGCCGCCGGTGCCGACAGCGGCGGCGGCGGCGGCGGCGGTGGCGGCGGCGGCGGTGGCGGCGGTGGCGGCGGCGGCGGCGGCGGCGGCGGCGGCGGCGGCGGCGCACTAGCCGACGCAGCACCAGCAGAGGGACGACTGGCACCGCCACCAACCATCGGCGTGATCTCGTCCGACGAATCCGCCTCGGTGGTCGCCGGCACGACCGCCGCAGCCGACGGCGGCGCAGGCGGCGGCGCTGCAGGTGCCATGGGCGGCACGGCCGGTGGAGCGAGCGCAGACGTCCATGTTGTGTCGATCGCGGGAGAGGCGGAGCGGGAATCCATTCCTCCGCGGCGACGGGGAGAAGCAATGCCGCCGCAGATGGGTTCAGGGACGAGGTGGGACAGCGGGGAAAGGGTCAGCGGGGTCCGCAAAGGAGGGGAAAGGCTCGCAGATCGGGGATCAAGACGGGGGGCGCGACGACGGTGAGGACGTGACGGGGAGCGCGATCATGGCGGGATGGTCACGGCTGAACGGGTGGACCGTTTTATACAGGCGTGAGCAGGTGCTGACAGCGCGGGAGAATTCAAACGGTTTGAAACAAACGTGGTCCTTGTGGCGCCAACGCACGCGCGCCAAACGGTTTGAAACCGTCGTGGTAGTTTTGGCGCCAACGGGCAGGCTGCGAAAGAGAGAAAAGAATACAGCAGGCGCGCATTGCTGAGCCTGCGGGGCGGCGGCGCAATGCCGGCGCCAGGCCAGCGGGAGGCCCAGCGAGGGCGGCGTCGAAAGAAAATGATTGGGGCATCGACCTGGTGGACTGCCGCAAAGGGGCGGTCACCGGGCGGATCGAACCGTGTGACGGCAAAGTCCGCGGTTCCCCAGATCCGTAGTACTACGGAACTGGGCGTCCCCAGTTCCGTAGTACTACGGATCTGAGAACGGTTCAGACATGCCGGAACGTCAAGGTCAATCTCGTCATGCCTGACTAGTACTCGACCCGCCTTTGGATTTATTTGGGTGTCGGATCGTCTAAGATTTACAATACCGTCGTAATTTGGCTTTAGGCGAGACTGTGTACTGACTGATTCGACCATCCAAATGAAATTATAGTACTTGTCGACCCTTTGTGTACTTTTTTGTCAACAATCGCCTATGTCAGCGTACTTGAACATTGCAAGGGGGTGGTGTACGCCCCCTGACGGACGCTCACCGGGTCATTTCAGCCCCAGAGAGAGCACGGAGCGGCCGCGTACGTGGAGCAAGTGCGTAGTTGACGTGCGTGTCGAGCAACAAATTAAGTGACACAATATCCATTTACGTAGAAGGGTGTGTACCAGAAAGTGATTGCACGTCAAATGCGCAACCGGGACGCACCAGCGCGCTGCCGATCGCGTTGAGATCCACGCAGGGATGCGGACGAGCAGCAGCAGTGGATCAGGCCACGCGGGAGCCCGCGTCCATCTCGAATGACGCGTGGCGCCTGGTCGGCCGCCACCAGTTGGCACGCTGCGTTTGGGCGGGCTGCGCACCACGCGTTTGTATCGTACAGCACAAGGGTGGATGGCCCGCCGCGGGTCGAACAGCACAGTCGCACGTGTGAAAGAAAGGGGCTGGCTGAGGGGGGACGTCTACACCCACGACATGGCGAGCCGCCGGCTGCGCACTCGTCTCGGGGCCGACGATAGACGCCCAAAAGTGGTAGGGCGCACGCTGGGGGAGTGAGTGCCAACTGAGATGCGGGCAAGGCAGGTGAATGCTGAGGGCGGGGGGGGGGGGGGGGGGGGGGCGATCGCACGCGGTTGCCCTTGGGAGGTGGGGCGACAGGGTCGAGGGGGATAGACACGGAGAAGCGTGCCTGCCCCCGGGGTGAGTTCATCCGACACGCGGTTTATTCTGGGACAATATTTTAGGGGAGGGGGAGCCAGCCAGACGTGGAGGGGGGGCAACGCACGGGATTGGCGCCCGACAGACTCGGAAGGGAGGATCCAACCGAGGAGGACGTACCCGCGAAATTGACGTCCAGAGAGGGGTACGTCCTCCCAGAAGAGAACTTACAGCGGGGGGGCTCGGAGGACGTACCCGCGAAATTGACGTCCAGAGAGGGGTACGTCCTCGAGGGGGGGGGAAACAGTGGGATTCGGAAGGAAGGACGTGCGCCAGATTTGGATCGTCCGAGAGGGGAAGGTGTTCTTAGGCGCCATTCGGGGGAAGGGGGGGAGGGGGAGCCACAGGCATCGGACGCGGGACGTGGTCAATGAGCCTCAAAAAAAATCGCAACGGGAGGGGGGGTGGGGGGGGGCTCACTCGCGGTATTGACGTCCTGAGGAAGGTTCTTTCCCCCGCGCATCTAACCCGGTTGATGGGAGGGGAAGGAGACAGAGGGGGGAGGGGTGGGAAACGCGACACTGCGAAACGAGGGAGGAATGGTTTCGCCATGGGGGCATGCGCCAGGCGCGGGAGGCAGGGGAATATAGGAAAAAGGGAGGGAGCGCGGGAAAACTGGGAGGCACGATAACGCAGGGGGCAGCGGGGGGAGGAAACAGGGGAAACGGGAGGGGGGGGGCGGGGGAGGGCAGGAAGACTGGAAAAAACTCAAAGGCAGGGGGCGGGGAGGAGGGGCACGGACAGGAGGGGACGGGGGGCGGAGGGGAGGACTAGGAAAGGGGACGGGGGGGGCGGGAACACCGGGACGCACACTGATAATGCAGGGGGCGGGGAGAACACAACAAAGAAGGGGAGGGGAGGCGGGGGGCGGGGTAGGGTGGTAAGACTGGAGGGGAGGCGAGGGAGGGCGGGAACACTGGGAGGCATAAGTGGGAGGAGAAGGAGGGGTATAGGATAATTGGGGGGGACGAGGGGGGGAGGACTCGCACAGCGGGCACGGAGGGGGAAAGGCTGGGAGGCACAATGATGCACGGGGCGAGGGGGAGGGGCACACGGATGGGAGGGGGGGGGCGGGGAGGGCGAGGGTGCACACAGAGTTGAGAGCGAGGCACTGGCGGGAGAGGACGGAGAAGGGCGGGAAGACTGGGAGGCACAAATGGAGGGGGAAGGAGGGGCACAGCAATAGACTGGGAGGGGGGCGGGGAGGACGGGGAGGTCGGGGGTGCACATCGAATTGGGGGACGACGCACTCTGGAATATGACACACCTCGTAGGGAAGGGCGGGGAGGGCGAAAGACTAAGAGGAAAGGGAGGGGAAGGGGGGGCACAGGAAAGGTGAAAGGGGAGACGGGGGGGAGGAGGGGCAAGGGGGGAGGGGACGCGGGAAAGGTGGGAAGCACAATAATGGAGGGGGCGAGGGATCGGGCATAGGAAACAAGGGGGGGGGTGGGGGGAGAGTGGGGCTGCACCCCGAGTTGGGGACGAGGGACTGGCGGGAGGGGAAAAGGAAGGGCGGGAAGCCTGGGAGACAAAAATGGAGGGGGAAGGAGGGGCGCAGCAATAGACGGGGGGGGCGAGGAGGGCGGGAAGGGCGGGGGGGGAATCGGAAGTGCACACCAAATAATGGCGGGGGCACTCTCGAAAATGACACGCCCCTGGGAGGACGTACCTGCGAATCTGACGTCCAGGAGGGGGAGGGGGGGGGGACGCCCAAGAACGCATCTCAGGAGGGTACGTCCTCTCGGGCCCGAATCGGACGTACCGGCCAATGGGACGTCCAGACGAGGGTTCGTCCAAATCGGCTGGAATCGAGGGTTCGTCATCTGACGTACCATGCGATTCTGACGTCCCAGAGGGGGGGGTTACGTCCTCCGTGTATATTCTTATAGTAGGGCGGCGTGCCAACGGGTAGAAAAGATGCGAAAGAGGCTGTAGGTGGTATTGTTGAGCGCGCCAAACGTGTGCGTCGGGTCGCCGGCATAGGCGGTGGTGGCGGTTGCGCTCGTGTGCCCCATCTGCGCGTCAAGGACACGGCCCCAGGCAACTAGGCCCTCGACAGGCGTGCGCACCGACGCGCTTGCGGCGGCGACGCCCCCCCCCGGTGGGGCCGCGATGGCGGCCGGCGTGCCGAGGGCTGGGTCGAGAGGGTCAAAGTCGGCAATCAGCCGGCCGACGCCGTTGATATACTGCCGAAGCACACGGACGGTAATGGGGAGGGTAGAGACGCGGAGAAGGAGGTCATCTGCGAGGGCGGCGGTCAAGGCTCGCGGCTGTAGCTGCTGCCCGCGCTCGTCGCGGAAAAGGAGCGCCCGGTCGATGGCGCCGCCATGACCGGCGCCAATGAGGGTGGAAGAGGGCGCCGCCGGGTCTACAGCACGGCTTAGGTAGGCGTCGAGCGGCTCGACAAAGACGAGGTACTGGATGACGAGGGACGACGACGGCGCGTCATGCCACCTCACAATAGGCCGTCCGGTACCCTGGCGCTCGACTTGACCCTTCCAGTAGGTGATGACGGTGTAGACCAGCCCGTTGTGGACAAAGACGGACCGATGGGCGCGGGCCGAGGAAGCGCAGAGGCGCACGCCAGCCGACTCTGTCATGCGGGCAGGGGCGCCGCCTACACAGTGGGTTATCGCCCAAATGAGCGCCCGGCAGCGGTTGGCGAGCTGACGCCAGCTGCGGAGCTTGGCAGCGTCGGTTACAACCGGCGGGGCGGTCAGGTCGAGCTCCTCCACACCCGGGTCTCGCTCTGACGGCTTGACTGCGACACGGACGGGGCAGTCGGGCGAGTCGAGCACCCCAGACGCAATCATGTGGCTGCGCCAGCCACTGACGAGACGGGCGTTGACGGGGAGCTCGAGGAAGGAGACGCCGGGCGACTGGACGTTTGGCGAGTCGATCAGCTGTACGGCTTGGGCGTAGAAGCCAGAGCCGGTGGGGTCGTAGCCAAAGGTGAGTTGCTGGAGCAGCCCGCCGAGCTCCCGCTGAGCCGCTCTCACCCGCGCACCGACGGTGGCGGTGCTCATGTGAAGGCCACGGTGGAGCAGCGTGCCACAAACCGCGCCAGGCGGAGCGCCGGCGGGCAGGTGAGAGGGGTCGTCACACGGGATAAACGCTGGCGCTACCGTCTCGGACCGACTGATCGCTTCGCATGACGCGGACAGCTGCACAATGTAGGCCGCCGCAGTCGTAGACGTTGGGTTGGTCGCCATCGCGATGCGCTCAAACGACTCTTCAACCGACCCGGTGGGGACGTTCATGAAAAAGAGCGTGTTGACAATGTGGGTTGCAAACAGGAGGGATGTCGCCAGGTGACCACCGGCGGTCGCGCTCATGTGCGAGCAGTGGTCGGCGGCGTTCTGCGCATCACGCGCGTCGTTGTCATTGTCGTCGTCGTCGTCGTCGTCGCCGCCGCCGCCGCCGCCGCCTCCGACTGCCACCGCAGAGGAGGTGTCCAACCCACTCGTTTGCCCACCGGACGCGTACGCGACCGACACAAAAGGCATGGCAAGGGCCAGGTCGCACCGCGGCTTGTTTTCGCCACCTACGTGACTCAGCCGTGGGTCGTACGTCTCGTGACATAGTGCAGACAATAAGGAGCTGACGGCCGGAACGAGAAGACTATTGGCCAGCACCGTCGTGTCGTCCTGGCCAGGGAAGAGTTCCTCACCGCCGGTCTGCTGCTGCGGCTCCCGCTGCGCCCGCTGCCGCCGCAACCGCAAACGCCGGAGGCCGCTGGCAGCGTGAGTGCGGTACGAGTCGCGCATGTTGAGCGCCGCCAGCTGGGTTTCGCGGTCAAAAGTGACCGACGCGTTGTCCGCTTCCAGGGCGGCGGCAGCGGGGCGGTCGGCGAGTGCCGCCAGCTCTTGCGTCACGTACAGTACAATGGCCACGTCTCGGGCGTAGCGGACAAGCGTCGGCTTGGTGACGTGGATGTTAAACCGCCGCAGCTGCAAGTCGCTCGTCTGCCCAATGCGCAGGCGGCTGAGAAGGGTGGTCTGGTCCGACTTGCGCAGGTAGCTCAACGCATCGTTGAACAGGGACAGGACAGCGTCTTGGATGCACGCAAAGTAAAACGCGCCAGACGGGGGCAGAGTCGCACCGCGGTTCTCCACGTCAGCGCTCGCCGTACGGCTGACTCGACGGAGGAATGGGCCAAAGTGCTGCGCAACGCCCGCCGCGGTCCAGTGCAGTCGAGACAGGTCCTCGTGGAAGCGGTACTGCTGGAGGAGTCCGCCACACTGGTTGTCAGCTGTTTCTCCAGACGTCGACAACGGGTACCCGTCGCCGTCACCGCCGGCGCCGGCGCCGCCGCCGGCGCCGCCCCCAGCGCTGCTACCACGGGCCGGATGGGCGGACGTGCGAGGACCGCGCAAAAAGACGTCGAGCGGCAGAATCGAAGACGAGACCCGCTTGGGCATCGCCGCCTGCGACGTTGCAGCGGCGGCGCCAGTGCCGCCGCCGCCGCCGCCGCCGCCGCCCTCCTGTGCGACACCAGCGGCAGCGGCGGCAGCGGCGGCGGTGGCGGCAGTGGTAAAGGTCGAAATGACCACTGGAAAGAGGGAAACCTTGTTGCCACGCTGCAGGGACTGCACGTGCGCAATGTGGTAGGAGCGAAGACCACAAGCGGTGGCGCCTTCCGCGTCGGTGCGCACCTGGTGCAAGCGGGTGAGTAGCCTGGCCGTCGGCGCCACAGTGTGGCACTGGTAGCACACTGAAAAATCAGGGCGGATGGAAAGGTGGGGAATACGGGGTAGGTGCGTCGCGGTCACCGACGCCGGCCACGCATGTAGCTGGTAGCGTTCGCGAAGCGCCACTTGCGCAGGCCGCGGCGGGGAAGAAAGAAGCTCGCGAGCGCTCTCGACGGTCGCCGACGGCAACGGAGCCTTGCTGAACGACGACGGCGGCGACCGCACATCGGTGCCCCCCTGCCCAGTGGTTGCCGTCTCCATGTCAGCCACCAGCTTGCGCAGAGCCGACTTGTGCGACTGCGTTGACAGATGATGCTTGAGCTGCGCCGCGTCCATGATGGTCGTGTCACACGGCACGCATAGCACCCACGCGGTGGTCGTCCACAGCGCGAGGCCAGTGGCGGTCCCCGCGGCAGAGCCGGGGCTGTCCGCCAACGTCGGCGGCCGCGCCTCTGCCGCCGGTGCCGACAGCGGCGGCGGCGGCGGTGGCGGTGGCGGCGGCGGCGGTGGCGGCGGCGGCGGCGGCGGCGGCGGCGGCGGCGGCGGCGGCGGCGGCGCACTAGCCGACGCAGCACCAGCAGAGGGACGACTGGCACCGCCACCAACCATCGGCGTGATCTCGTCCGACGAATCCGCCTCGGTGGTCGCCGGCACGACCGCCGCAGCAGACGGCGGCGCAGGCGGCGGCGCTGCAGGTGCCATGGGCGGCACGGCCGGTGGAGCGAGCGCAGACGTCCATGTTGTGTCGATCGCGGGAGAGGCGGAGCGGGAATCCATTCCTCCGCGGCGACGGGGAGAAGCAATGCCGCCGCAGATGGGTTCAGGGACGAGGTGGGACAGCGGGGAAAGGGTCAGCGGGGTCCGCAAAGGAGGGGAAAGGCTCGCAGATCGGGGATAAAGACGGGGGGCGCGACGACGGTGAGGACGTGACGGGGAGCGCGATCATGGCGAAATGGTCACGGCTGAACGGGTGGACCCTTTTATACAGGCGTGAGCAGGTGCTGACAGCGCGGGAGAATTCAAACGGTTTGAAACAAACGTGGTCCTTTTGGCGCCAACGCACGCGCGCCAAACGGTTTGAAACCGTCGTGGTAGTTTTGGCGCCAACGGGCAGGCTGCGAAAGAGAGAAAAGAACACAGCAGGCGCGCGTTGCTGAGCCTGCGGGGCGGCGGCGCAATGCCGGCGCCAGGCCGGCGGGGAGGCCCAGCGAGGGCGGCGTCGAAAGAAAATGATTGGGGCATCGACCTGGTGGACTGCCGCAAAGGGGCGGTCACCGGGCGGATCGAACCGTGTGACGGCAAAGTCCGCGGTTCCCCAGATCCGTAGTACTACGGAACTGGGCGTCCCCAGTTCCGTAGTACTACGGATCTGAGAACGGTTCAGACATGCCGGAACGTCAAGGTCAATCTCGTCATGCCTGACTAGTACTCGACCCGCCTTTGGATTTATTTGGGTGTCGGATCGTCTAAGATTTACAATACCGTCGTAATTTGGCTTTAGGCGAGACTGTGTACTGACTGAGCCGAGCTTCCAAATGAAATTATAGTACTTGTCGACCCTTTGTGTACTTTTTTGTCAACAATCGCCTATGTCAGCGTACTTGAACATTGCAAGGGGGTGGTGTACGCCCCCTGACGGACGCTCACCGGGTCATTTCAGCCCCAGAGAGAGCACGGAGCGGCCGCGTACGTGGAGCAAGTGCGTAGTTGACGTGCGTGTCGAGCAACAAATTAAGTGACACAATATCCATTTACGTAGAAGGGTGTGTACCAGAAAGTGATTGCACGTCAAATGCGCAACCGGGACGCACCAGCGCGCTGCCGATCGCGTTGAGATCCACGCAGGGATGCGGACGAGCAGCAGCAGTGGATCAGGCCACGCGGGAGCCCGCGTCCATCTCGAATGACGCGTGGCGCCTGGTCGGCCGCCACCAGTTGGCACGCTGCGTTTGGGCGGGCTGCGCACCACGCGTTTGTATCGTACAGCACAAGGGTGGATGGCCCGCCGCGGGTCGAACAGCACAGTCGCACGTGTGAAAGAAAGGGGCTGGCTGAGGGGGGACGTCTACACCCACGACATGGCGAGCCGCCGGCTGCGCACTCGTCTCGGGGCCGACGATAGACGCCCAAAAGTGGTAGGGCGCACGCTGGGGGAGTGAGTGCCAAATGAGATGCGGGCAAGGCAGGTGAATGCTGAGGGCGGGGGGGGGGGGGGGGGGGGGGCGATCGCACGCGGTTGCCCTTGGGAGGTGGGGCGACAGGGTCGAGGGGGATAGACACGGAGGAGCGTGCCTGCCCCCGGGGTGAGTTCATCCGACACGCGGTTTATTCTGGGACAATATTTTAGGGGAGGGGGAGCCAGCCAGACGTGGAGGGGGGGCAACGCACGGGATTGGCGCCCGACAGACTCGGAAGGGAGGATCCAACCGAGGAGGACGTACCCGCGAAATTGACGTCCAGAGAGGGGTACGTCCTCCCAGAAGAGAACTTACAGCGGGGGGGCTCGGAGGACGTACCCGCGAAATTGACGTCCAGAGAGGGGTACGTCCTCGAGGGGGGGGGAAACAGTGGGATTCGGAAGGAAGGACGTGCGCCAGATTTGGATCGTCCGAGAGGGAAGGTGTTCTTAGGCGCCATTCGGGGGAAGGGGGGGAGGGGGAGCCACAGGCATCGGACGCGGGACGTGGTCAATGAGCCTCAAAAAAAATCGCAACGGGAGGGGGGGTGGGGGGGGGCTCACCCGCGGTATTGACGTCCTGAGGAAGGTTCTTTCCCCCGCGCATCTAACCCGGTTGATGGGAGGGGAAGGAGACAGAGGGGGGAGGGGTGGGAAACGCGACACTGCGAAACGAGGGAGGAATGGTTTCGCCATGGGGGCATGCGCCAGGCGCGGGAGGCAGGGGAATATAGGAAAAAGGGAGGGAGCGCGGGAAAACTGGGAGGCACGATAACGCAGGGGGCAGCGGGGGGAGGAAACAGGGGAAACGGGAGGGGGGGCGGGGGAGGGCAGGAAGACTGGAAAAAACTCAAAGGCAGGGGGCGGGAGGAGGGGCACGGACAGGAGAGGGCGGGGGGCGGAGGGGAGGACTAGGAAAGGGGACGGGGGGGGCGGGAACACCGGGACGCACACTGATAATGCAGGGGAAGGGGAGAACACAACAAAGGGGAGGGGAGGCGGGGGGCGGGGTAGGGCGGTAAGACTGGAGGGGAGGCGAGGGAGGGCGGGAAGACTGGGAGGCATAAATGGGAGGGGAAGGAGGGGCATAGGAAAGATGGGGGGCAGGCGGGGGGGAGGACTCGCACAGCGGGCAGGGAGGGGGGAAGCCTGGGAGGCACAATAATGCACGGGGCGAGGGGGAGGGGCACAGGGATAGGAAGGGGGGGGGCGGGGAGGGCGAGGGTACACACCGAGTTGACGGCGAGGCACTGGCGGGAAGGGAAGGGGAAGGGCGGGAGGACTGGGAGGCGCAAATGGAGGGGGAAGGAGGGGCACAGCAATAGACTGGGAGGGGGGCGGGGAGGACGGGGAGGTCGGGGGTGCACATCGAATTGGGGGACGACGCACTCTGGAATATGACACGCCTGGTAGGGAAGGGCGGGGAGGGCGAGAGACTGAGAGGAAAGGGAGGGGAACGAGGGGCACAGGAAGGGTGAAAGGGGAGACGGGGGGGAGGAGGGGCAAGAGGGGAGGGGACGCGGGATAGGTGCGAAGCACAATAATGGAGGGGGCGAGGGATGGGGCACAAAAAAGGAAGAGCGGGGGCGGGGAGAGCGGGAGTGCACACCGGGTTGAGGGGCGAGGGACTGGCGGGAGGGGAAGGGGAAGGGCGGGAAGACAGGGAGGCACAAATGGAGGGGGAAGGAGGGGCACAGCAAAAGACTGGCGGGGGGGCGGGGAGGGCGGGGGGGTCGGGGGTGCACATCAAATCGGGAGGCGACGCTTTATCGAAAATGACACGCACCTGGGAGGACGTACCTGCGATTCTGACGTCCAGGAGGGGGAGGGGGGGGGGCCGCCCTAGGACGCATCTCAGGAGGGTACGTCCTCTCGGGCCCGAATCGGACGTACCGGCCAATGGGACGTCCAGACGAGGGTTCGTCCAAATCGGCTGGAATCGAGGGTTCGTCATCTGACGTACCATGCGATTCTGACGTCCCAGAGGGGGGGGTTACGTCCTCCGTGTATATTCTTATAGTAGGGGGACGACGCACTCTGGAATATGACACACCTCGTACGGAAGGGCGGGGAGGGCGAAAGACTAAGAGGAAAGGGAGGGGAAGGGGGGGCACAGGAAAGGTGAAAGGGGAGACGGGGGGGAGGAGGGGCAAGGGGGGAGGGGACGCGGGATAGGTGGGAAGCACAATAATGGAGGGGGCGAGGGATCGGGCATAGGAAACAAGGGGGGGGGTGGGGGGAGAGTGGGGCTGCACCCCGAGTTGGGGACGAGGGACTGGCGGGAGGGGAAAAGGAAGGGCGGGAAGCCTGGGAGACAAAAATGGAGGGGGAAGGAGGGGCGCAGCAATAGACGGGGGGGGCGAGGAGGGCGGGAAGGGCGGGGGGGGAATCGGAAGTGCACACCAAATAATGGCGGGGGCACTCTCGAAAATGACACGCCCCTGGGAGGACGTACCTGCGAATCTGACGTCCAGGAGGGGGAGGGGGGGGGGACGCCCAAGAACGCATCTCAGGAGGGTACGTCCTCTCGGGCCCGAATCGGACGTACCGGCCAATGGGACGTCCAGACGAGGGTTCGTCCAAATCGGCTGGAATCGAGGGTTCGTCATCTGACGTACCATGCGATTCTGACGTCCCAGAGGGGGGGGTTACGTCCTCCGTGTATATTCTTATAGTAGGGTGGTCTGGTCCGACTTGCGCAGGTAGCTCAACGCATCGTTGAACAGGGACAGGACAGCGTCTTGGATGCACGCAAAGTAAAACGCGCCAGACGGGGGCAGAGTCGCACCGCGGTTCTCCACGTCAGCGCTCGCCGTACGGCTGACTCGACGGAGGAATGGGCCAAAGTGCTGCGCAACGCCCGCCGCGGTCCAGTGCAGTCGAGACAGGTCCTCGTGGAAGCGGTACTGCTGGAGGAGTCCGCCACACTGGTTGTCAGCTGTTTCTCCAGACGTCGACAACGGGTACCCGTCGCCGTCACCGCCGGCGCCGGCGCCGCCGCCGGCGCCGCCCCCAGCGCTGCTACCACGGGCCGGATTGGCGGACGTGCGAGGACCGCGCAAAAAGACGTCGAGCGGCAGAATCGAAGACGAGACCCGCTTGGGCATCGCCGCCTGCGACGTTGCAGCGGCGGCGCCAGTGCCGCCGCCGCCGCCGCCGCCGCCGCCCTCCTGTGCGACACCAGCGGCAGCGGCGGCAGCGGCGGCGGTGGCGGCAGTGGTAAAGGTCGAAATGACCACTGGAAAGAGGGAAACCTTGTTGCCACGCTGCAGGGACTGCACGTGCGCAATGTGGTAGGAGCGAAGACCACAAGCGGTGGCGCCTTCCGCGTCGGTGCGCACCTGGTGCAAGCGGGTGAGTAGCCTGGCCGTCGGCGCCACAGTGTGGCACTGGTAGCACACTGAAAAATCAGGGCGGATGGAAAGGTGGGGAATACGGGGTAGGTGCGTCGCGGTCACCGACGCAGGCCATGCATGTAGCTGGTAGCGTTCGCGAAGCGCCACTTGCGCAGGCTGCGGCGGGGAAGAAAGAAGCTCGCGAGCGCTCTCGACGGTCGCCGACGGCAACGGAGCCTGGCTGGACGACGACGGCGGCGACCGCACATCGGTGCCCCCCTGCCCAGTTGTTGCCGTCTCCTTGTCAGCCACCAGCTTGCGCAGAGCCGACTTGTGCGACTGCGTTGACAGATGATGCTTGAGCTGCGCCGCGTCCATGATGGTCGTGTCGCACGGCACGCATAGCACCCACGCGGTGGTCGTCCACAGCGCGAGGCCAGTGGGGGTCCCCGCGGCAGAGCCGGGGCTGTCGGCCAACGTCAGCGGCCGCGCCTCTGCCGCCGGTGCCGACAGCGGCGGCGGCGGCGGCGGCGGTGGCGGCGGCGGCGGTGGCGGCGGTGGCGGCGGCGGCGGCGGCGGCGGCGGCGGCGGCGGCGGCGCACTAGCCGACGCAGCACCAGCAGAGGGACGACTGGCACCGCCACCAACCATCGGCGTGATCTCGTCCGACGAATCCGCCTCGGTGGTCGCCGGCACGACCGCCGCAGCCGACGGCGGCGCAGGCGGCGGCGCTGCAGGTGCCATGGGCGGCACGGCCGGTGGAGCGAGCGCAGACGTCCATGTTGTGTCGATCGCGGGAGAGGCGGAGCGGGAATCCATTCCTCCGCGGCGACGGGGAGAAGCAATGCCGCCGCAGATGGGTTCAGGGACGAGGTGGGACAGCGGGGAAAGGGTCAGCGGGGTCCGCAAAGGAGGGGAAAGGCTCGCAGATCGGGGATCAAGACGGGGGGCGCGACGACGGTGAGGACGTGACGGGGAGCGCGATCATGGCGGGATGGTCACGGCTGAACGGGTGGACCGTTTTATACAGGCGTGAGCAGGTGCTGACAGCGCGGGAGAATTCAAACGGTTTGAAACAAACGTGGTCCTTGTGGCGCCAACGCACGCGCGCCAAACGGTTTGAAACCGTCGTGGTAGTTTTGGCGCCAACGGGCAGGCTGCGAAAGAGAGAAAAGAATACAGCAGGCGCGCATTGCTGAGCCTGCGGGGCGGCGGCGCAATGCCGGCGCCAGGCCAGCGGGAGGCCCAGCGAGGGCGGCGTCGAAAGAAAATGATTGGGGCATCGACCTGGTGGACTGCCGCAAAGGGGCGGTCACCGGGCGGATCGAACCGTGTGACGGCAAAGTCCGCGGTTCCCCAGATCCGTAGTACTACGGAACTGGGCGTCCCCAGTTCCGTAGTACTACGGATCTGAGAACGGTTCAGACATGCCGGAACGTCAAGGTCAATCTCGTCATGCCTGACTAGTACTCGACCCGCCTTTGGATTTATTTGGGTGTCGGATCGTCTAAGATTTACAATACCGTCGTAATTTGGCTTTAGGCGAGACTGTGTACTGACTGAGCCGAGCTTCCAAATGAAATTATAGTACTTGTCGACCCTTTGTGTACTTTTTTGTCAACAATCGCCTATGTCAGCGTACTTGAACATTGCAAGGGGGTGGTGTACGCCGCCTGACGGATGCTCACCGGGTCATTTCAGCCCCAGAGAGAGCACGGAGCGGCCGCGTCCGTGGAGCAAGTACGTAATTGGCGTGCGTGTCGAGCAACAAATTAAAAGGCACAATATCCATTTACGTAGAAGGGTGTGTACCAGAAAGTGATTGCACGTCAAATGCGCAACCGGGACGCACCAGCGGGCTGCCGATCGCGCTGAGATCCAGGCAGGGATGCGGACGAGCAGCAGTGGATCGGGCCACGCGGGAGCCCGCGTCCATCTCGAATGACGCGTGGCGCCTGGTCGGCCGCCACGACTTGGCACGCTGTGTTTGGGCGGGCTGCGCACCACGCGTTTGTATCGTACGGCGCAAGGGTGGATGGCCCGCCGCGGGACGAACAGCACAGTCGCACGTGTGAAAAAAAGGGGCTGGCTGAGGGGGGACGTCTACACCCACGACATGGCGAGCCGCCGGCTGCGCACTCGTCTCGGGGCCGACGATAGACGCCCAAAAGTGGTAGGGCGCACGCTGGGGGAGTGAGTGCCAAATGAGATGCGGGCAAGGCAGGTGAATGCTGAGGGCGGGGGGGGGGGGGGGGGGGGCGATCGCACGCGGTTGCCCTTGGGAGGTGGGGCGACAGGGTCGAGGGGGATAGACACGGAGGAGCGTGCCTGCCCCCGGGGTGAGTTCATCCGACACGCGGTTTATTCTGGGACAATATTTTAGGGGAGGGGGGGCCAGCCAGACGTGGAGGGGGGGCAACGCACGGGATTGGCCCCCGACAGACTCGGAAGGGAGAATGCAACCGAGGAGGACGTACCCGCGAAATTGACGTCCAGAGAGGGGTACGTCCTCCCAGAAGAGATCTTACAGCGGGGGGGCTCGGAGGACGTACCCGCGAAATTGACGTCCAGAGAGGGGTACGTCCTCGAGGGGGGGGGGAAACAGTGGGATTCGGGAGGAAGGACGTGCGCCAGATTTGGATTGTCCGAGAGGGAAGGTGTTCTTAGGCGCCATTCGGGGGAAGGGGGGAGGGGGAGCCACAGGCATCGGACGCGGGACGTGGTCAATGAGCCTCAAAAAAAATCGCAACGGGAGGGGGGGTGGGGGGGGGCTCACCCGCGGTATTGACGTCCTGAGGAAGGTTCTTTCCCCCGCGCATCTAACCCGGTTGATGGGAGGGGAAGGAGACAGAGGGGGGAGGGGTGGGAAACGCGACACTGCGAAACGAGGGAGGAATGGTTTCGCCATGGGGGCATGCGCCAGGCGCGGGAGGCCGGGGAATATAGGAAAAGGGAGGGAGCGCGGGAAAACTGGGAGGCACGATAACGCAGGGGGCAGGGGGGGAGGAAGCAGGGGAAACGGGAGGGGGGGCGGGGGAGGGCAGGAAGACTGGAAAGAACTCAAAGACAGGGGGCGGGGAGGAGGGGCACGGACAGGAGAGGACGGGGGGCGGGAGATAGGACTGGGAAAGCGGACGGGGGGGGCGAGAACACCGGGACGCACACTGATAATGCAGGGGGCGGGGAAAACACTACAAGGAAGGGGAGGGGAGGCGGGGGGCGGGGTAGGGCGGTAAGACTGGAGGGGAGGCGAGGAAGAGCGGGAAGACTGGGAGGCATAAATGGGAGGGGAAGGAGGGGCATAGGAAAGATGGGGGGGGGGCGGGGGGGAGGACTCGCACAGCGGGCACGGAGGGGGGAAGCCCGGAAGGCACAATAAAGCACGGGGCGAGGGGAAGGGGCACAGGGAAGGGAGGGGGGGGGCGGGGAAGGCGAGGGTGCACACAGAGTTGAGAGCGAGGCACTGGCGGGAGAGGACGGAGAAGGGCGGGAAGACTGGGAGGCGCAAATGGAGGGGGAAGGAGGGGCACAGCAATAGACTGGGAGGGGGGCGGGGAGGACGGGGAGGTCGGGGGTGCACATCGAATTGGGGGACGACGCACTCTGGAATATGACACGCCTGGTAGGGAAGGGCGGGGAGGGCGAGAGACTGAGAGGAAAGGGAGGGGAACGAGGGGCACAGGAAAGGTAAAAGGGGAGACGGGGGGGAGGAGGGGCAAGAGGGGAGGGGACGCGGGATAGGTGCGAAGCACAATAATGGAGGGGGCGAGCGATGGGGCACAAAAAAGGAAGAGGGGGGGCGGGGAGAGCGGGAGTGCACACCGGGTTGAGGGGCGAGGGACTGGCGGGAGGGGAAGGGGAAGGGCGGGAAGACAGGGAGGCACAAATGGAGGGGGAAGGAGGGGCACAGCAAAAGACTGGCGGGGGGGCGGGGAGGGCGGGGGGGTCGGGGGTGCACATCAAATCGGGAGGCGACGCTTTATCGAAAATGACACGCACCTGGGAGGACGTACCTGCGATTCTGACGTCCAGGAGGGGGAGGGGGGGGGGCCGCCCTAGGACGCATCTCAGGAGGGTACGTCCTCTCGGGCCCGAATCGGACGTACCGGCCAATGGGACGTCCAGACGAGGGTTCGTCCAAATCGGCTGGAATCGAGGGTTCGTCATCTGACGAACCATGCGATTCTGACGTCCCAGAGGGGGGGGTTACGTCCTCCGTGTATATTCTTATAGTAGGCCGTCTGTCCGGACAACCGTGCCGTCCTTGGCAGCGTCCAGGAGACCCTGGACGCAGTCAACCGTCGCGGCTTTGAGTTGGGGCCTCTCTGCCGCGCGTCTCCCGTCGCACCAGGGTATGTCCTCAATGAGTGCGGCTGACTGCGCTTTCAAGAGCTTGTGTGCATGTGTGATGCCCCTTGCGTGTGGTGGGCGTCGGCTGCGTCGTTGAGTGAGCGCTCTGGGGTCTCTTAAACTCATACGCCATCATCTTTGTGTTTGCTGGTTGCACCATTGTACGATCATGCAGTTGTTTTGTGCCTATGACTGTCACGCAGGCCACGATGACGGGCCGCCAGTGGCGGCACTTCTGTGTGGAGTGGCCCCACATGGTGGCAGGCCTGTTCGGCCCGGCCGTGTGCCGCGGCATCGTGGCGCCTCTCAACCAGGCCCCGCCGTCCTTGCAGGCCAATTTGCCCCGCGGTCATCCGGCGGACGCGGACATGGACGATGGCTGGGGAGATGGGACGTACGAGGAGGTGTGCTTGGAGATGGAGGAGCTTGCCAGGCCTGTTGAGGGCGTGGACACGTCGGCGGGCTCCCCCTACTACTCCCTCTTTGGGGAGGTGCCCATCAAGGACGCCGTGCTGCGGATGTTTTGCGTGGCCGCTAAAGTCAACGGTCTGTTTTTTATGGGGACAACCGGGCGGACCACACTGTCACCACCGAGTCGGAGGCGGTGGAGGTGGCCGACGTGGCCAAGATGTTGGGGGATATGATCCAGGTCCTGCTGGGCCCCGTCCATACAACCAAGCTTCACCGGCTGATGTACCACGTGCACGAGGAGCTGACCAGGCGCGGCAACCTGTGGGAGGGAGACACGAGTGAGAACGAGTCACTCCACCCGGCGGGCAAGATGATGTACCGTCGCACCAACAAGCACGGGCCCTCGTTGATGCTGCAGCTGCTGCGCGCTGAGGAGACAAAGTCAGAGGTGCTGGACAGGCTGGACAGGGCCGAGCGGGACGCAGACAAGGACGCGCGCGCCACGGCGGGCGTGGACGACGATGCGGCGGGCGGCGCGGCCGAGGCTGACCCCAGGGTTGGGGCGCGGGGCGTGCGCGTCAGCGCGGCCGCTGTTGCAGCCCAGCCGGGACTGGCGGCTCTCCCCGCCTGCCTGGAAGTCGGCATGGACGGCACGCTGGCCGTTGCCAACACGACGCAGATCAAGGCCACTTTCGAGTGGGGGGCGCGCGCGATGGTGCAGAATGTGCGTGGCACCAACGACTTCCGCGCGGCGCCCTGGCACTCACACATCAGGTTTGTGGGTGCCGACGGCGAGGTGCTGTGGGGGCTGGTCCGCGTGGTGCTACGCGGCGTCGACGGCGGTGCTTGCCAGCGTGTGGTGGTGCAGTGTTTGCGGAAGGAGACGCCACGAAACGGGTGCGTTTTGACTGCCTTTGGCTGCCAGCGCTTGGCTTGGGACTTTGCCAGCTGGGACGACGACTGGCCCAAGCTGGCCGTCGTGGAGACGTCGGCCATTCTCCGCCTGGAGCAGATCCACTCGGACTGGTGGGACCTCGGCCGCCGCTTGGGCGTCCGTGCTGTGCCGTCAACTGTACCAGACACGTCCGACGAGCGTCATCGTGCACGCTTCTTCACCAATGTGTTCTACCCCTGGACGTCGCGGTCTTTGCGTCTCGCTGTATAAAGATGCCCTGACGTGGCGGCGTAAACTGTCTTTAGAAACAGCGCAGAATCCTCACTGCTTTCACTGCTCCACTCTCTCCACCCCCACTCCCGGAAAAACCCTCGTGCGCCCTCCGCGTTCACACCCCCTTGACCGGGCCCCACCGTGCGTGGCGGCCAGTACTCTTCTACCCCCCCACGACGCAAAGGCCAGCCCCGAAAGGCGCCGAGTCCATGACCAGCGGCCGCGACCGCGCGGCACGCCCCCCCCCGGCCCCCAACCATTTCCACCGGCCGCCACCGCGCGGCGCGCCCCACCCCTGCCATCAACCCCGCCCCCATCCCCCTAGAGCGGCGGGATTCCCACCCCTGTCCCCGTCCCGTCACCGCCGCGGTACAGCGGCAATGTTGACGGTAAGGGACGGGGGCATCACCACCCTCCTCCCCGCCGTCCCCCCCCACTCATGCTCCCGTGGGCGCCTACCGCTCGCCGGGGCCGCCCGCGCGGGTGCTCAAGGAGAGGGAGGGGGGGAGGGAGGTGCATTGGCGCGACGGCAATGGGAGATGCTAGGAGTGGGGGGGCCCCCACGTGGCGGTGCCGGCGGCGACAGTGGGCGGTCGGGTGAGCGGGCGGGCGCGCCCGCGTCAGGGGCCAGCTGCCGCCGACTGCGGCGGCCGCCAGCGGGCCACGCCCGGGCGCGCCCGTCTGCTGAAGCGGCCGCCGCCAGGAGGACGGACTGCACCGCCACCGCCACCGATGTGACCTCGACCACCACGCGGGTGCGGAGGACAGCCATTGTGAAGCGGGAGGGGGTTGCCAAGAGGGGGAGGGGCGAAGGGGGATGGACGGCGGGATGCGGGCCGGGGAGTAGACTGCGCTTTGCGCTGCCTGCCAAGTGCCATGTCACACTGTAAGACATGTTCGCAGCCCAGGTCCGCCCGGGAAAGGGCGGCCTCCCGCTAGCTGTCATGCCTGAGCCACAGTTAATCGTGGCTCTATACGGTCTCGTCCCCGCCGACGCCTGGCTAGCCGCCGCACTAAGCAGTGGCACTGGCTCGCACGACCAGCTGCCACAAACTGTGTTCCCCGATTGGCTCAGAGAGCTCGGCCAAACAGGCAACGGAGCAGTCTCTCGCAGTCACTGCCAGGCCACGCAAGCCTCTTGTGGGCAGAATTCTTCAGCGCATCCAGGAGTGTGTTCAGCCGGAATAGCAGCCCCATCCATTCAGCCATTCCGCAATAGGCGCCCGTATTGGGAAATTATTGAGGGTGCTCAGGTTCTTGACGATATGCCCGCCACACAACCAATGAACACACCAGGATTCTCGCAGAGCCGAACACGCAACACTGTCTAGCCCAGCCTCACCTTCTTCCACAGCCCGGCCCACTCGCGCAGCCAATGATATCCGACGCCGCGGCAGCTCTGGCCACCCACCACGGCGCATTGCAAGCCTCTCTTTGATTGCCAGCAACGGCGCAAGTCGCTCTCACCCCGTCGCCTATATCTCCCGCGCAGGTGTCTGCCCGTCCACCCAATCATCGTTGGAACCGTGATGCATTGTGGCGCCATTATCGCGCCATCACACGCGCCAACGAGCCTCGCCGAGACAGCTCACTCCTTTCCCCAGCCAACCACAGGCCCACATCTGTCAAGTCTATCCACTTATCAGCAAGAGACCTCAGCAGTACGCAATCAGTGGTGTAACACTTCACTTGGACGTGAGAAGGTTTCAATATTGACCCAACTCCGTTCCCGAATCCAACCCCGGGATGTCTCGCCGAACCCATCCTATCCCCTTATTTACTACCATTGCCTACCCCGATGAACGGAACCGTTTCCCTGACGAGATCGTGCCATCTGCGGCTCTTGTTGAACGGCTTTGAGCAATACAGCTTTGGACACGGATTGATTCTATCTCGATTCACACTTGTACAAGATACCAAGCCCTTGTTTTTCATCGGGTTCAGAGGTGTTCACGGCAATAGGAACTGACCAGGTCGATCGATGTGATGCTCAAGAACTCAGGCAGGGCTTGCAGCCACACTCTCTGCCAGTCCCTTGCTCCCGCCAGACCGTGTCGGCCACCCATCTGCCCTCCACCGGGCCACATCGTTCAGAACACTCATTGGCGCAGGGACACTCGCGATCTAGCCGGTCCACCTGCGATAAGTAAAAGATCGCGACTTCTTGGGCGGTCACTTTTTGGAAAAGCACCGTAGCGGCGACCCCAACGGCGACCATATATCGTGAATCTGATTCATCGAGTTGTGGTAAGTACACAACATATTCGTTTCGAAGGATGGGGTTGGTCCACACTGGCACCCATTTTTTTTTCAGAATGGGGGCTGGGCTGGACCAACCCCTTTCATCGGGATTGGGCACCGGCTCAATTTAGCGAGATCCAGCCATTGAGAGGTCAGAGACGTGGCAGGAAACGATTGCTTTGATCCGCTGCCGAAGGTGATATTCCATGAATGCGGTTGGGGATCGCGTCTCCCAACAATGTGCACCTCATCCCGTCGGGTCGGGCAGCCGCTTTGGGGTGCCCCGGCCCCCGCGTGGGGGGGGGGTGGGGGGGAGGGGGGTCGGGGGAAGGTGCCGCGCGGCCGTCCCGGCGAGGGGTCGAGGGGGAGGGGGCGGGCGGGGCGGACGGCGGCGTTGTGGGGGGGGGGGGGGGGGGGGGGGTTGGGCGGCGGCGGCGGCGGCGCACTCGAGGCGGCCGCCCCGGCCGGCGGCGCCCCGCCGTCCCGTCCGTCTGCGGGTGGCGGGTCGCCGCCGCCGCCGTGGGCGGTGCTGTTGTCGTCGCCGCCGCCGCCGCCGTCGCCGCCGTCGACGCAGCCGTTGCCGCCGCCGCCGCCGCTGGCCGCCGCACCCGCCGCCGCCAATGGGGCTGCTGCCGCGGTGGGGGCCGCCGGCACCGGGGGGGCGGCGGGCGCGGCGGCGGTGGAGGCGGCGGCGGCGGCGGCGGTGGCGGCGGGCGACGGGCGGGACCCGCCGCCGCCACCGTTGGCACCGCCCCCCAGTCCCCACCACCCCCGCCCCCCCCGCCGCGGGACGGCACGGGCGGTGGCGCTGGCGGGGCCACCACCCCGCCCCCACCGGCCGCCGCCGCCGCCACCCCCCGCATCAAGCAGGAGGTGTGGGCGGCGGGCGCCGGCACCACCCTCGTGGCGGGCCCCCCCCCCCCTGCCCCCCCCTCCCCCGCGGTGCCGGCCACCACCGCCACCGCCACCGCGGCCGTCGCCGCCGCCGACAACGACGCGGCGGCGGCGGCGGCAGAGGCGGCGGCGGGCGCCGCCGCCGCCGCCGCCGCCGCCGCGGAGGAGGCATGGCTGGCGGGCGCGCCCGGGGGGGGGGGGAGGGGGGACCCCGCCGGGAGGGGGGGGGGGGGGCGACGGTGGGGTGGTGCTTGCACTTTCGTGGCTGGTGGCCGCCGCCCCCAGCGGCGGCAGCGGCGGCGGCACCGCAACCCCGCGGGCGCCGAGCGGGCCGCCACCGCCGCCGCCGCCGCCGCCACCGCCGCCGCCGCCGCCGCCGCTGGCGGCGGCCCGCCCCCAGCGGCGCCCGCGCCCGCCAGTCCGGCCGGCACGGCGGCGGCGGTGGGGCCCGCGGCGCCCCCCCGGCGGTGGCCGTGGACCCCCCCGCCCCCGGCCGCCGCCCCCCCCCCACGGGCGCACACCCCCCCCCCCCGCTCCCACGGGCGGGCGCCCCCCCTCCCCCCCACCCCACCCCCCCGGCCCGTCGGCGGCCGCCGCCCCTCCGCGCCGGGGCCCCCGCGTCGGCACCCCCGCCCACGCCCCCCCTCCCCCCTCCACCCTTCCCGCCGCCGACCGCCGGCCGCGCGCCCCTACCCCCCCCGCGCCTCCCCCTGCCCCGCTCGAGGATTACGAGGATGGGGCGTTTGTGGCCGCCCTCGTGGTGGACGGCGTCCGGGGTGCGGGTGGGGCCGGGCGCCCCGGCCGACCCGCCGCCGCCGCCGCCGCCACCCGCGGTAGGCCCGACGGCGGCGGCGGCGGCGGCGGGGGCGGGTGCGGGTTCGGGTGGGGGGGTACCCCCAACGGGGACGGCCCGGCCCGCGCGGGTGCCCCCGCGTGACGCCGTCCGGGCGATGGTGCGGGCGCGGGTGGGGGTGCTGCTCGGGCGGCGCCCGCGGCGGCGGTGGCGGCGGCCGCCGCCGCCGGGGGGGGAGGGCGCCGCCGCCGCCGCCGCCGCCGCCCTTCCCGGGTCTGGTGCGGCAGGTGGCGGCGGTGGTGGCCGACGCGGCGGGGGGGGGGGCGGACGCGGCCTGGGCCGCCGCCGCCACCGCCGCCGCCGCCGCCGCCGACGCCGCCGCCGCCGCTGCCGCCGACGCCGCCTCTGCCGGCGCTGTCGCCGCCGCCGCCGACGCGCCCCGCCGCGCCCGCTGCGGCTGCCACCGAGGGCGGGCGCGGGCGCGGGGGGGGAGACGAAGAGAAAGGGCAAGGCCAAGCGGACAAGGCCCAGAAGCGGGCCGCCGCCGCCGCCGCCGCCGCTGCCGCGGCCGCTGACGCCACCGCCACGACCGCTGTCGACTCCACCGCCACCGGCCGCTGCTGCTGCCGCTGACGGCCGCCGCCACTGGTGGCCCGCCCCCGTCGCCTCCGCTGCGGCGACGGCGGCGGCCGTGCCGCCACACCATCCAAACAGGCGGCCAAGGCCGCAGCACGGGTGGCGGCACGGGCGGCGGCACGGGCGGCGGCGGCGGCGGCGGCGGGCACCGCCCGTGGGGGGGGAGAGGAGGGGGGGGGGGGAGGGTGGCGGGTGGGGCGGGTGCGCAAGGCGGCCCGTGGCGGAAGGGGGGGGGGGGGGGGGGGGCGGGTCGCCTTGCGGCCGCCGGTGGTGCGGCGGGGATGGTGGTGGTGGTGGTGGTGGTGGTGGTGGTGGTGGTGGCGCCAGTGGTGGCGGCGGTGCCGCCGGTGGGGGTGGCGCCGCTGCCCCCGCCCCGGCCGCCAGTGGCGGTGCCGGTGCCGCCGGGCGGGCGCCGCGGCGCGGCGGGGGCCGCCCCAGCCGCGGCCGCCCCGGCCCCAGTCCCCGCCCTGCCCTCCCCCCGCCGTGTGCCTTGCCGTGACCGCTGCTGGTTCCGTGCGCCCCCCTCCCGCCGTCGCCGCCGCGCGGCGCGGGCCCCGCCGACGGCGGTGCCCTGCGGTCGGGGCGGCGCGGGGGGCGGGGGGCGGGGGGGGGAGCGCGGTCGGGGGGGGAACGGGCGCGCGCGGCGGCGCGCGGGGGCTCTTCTTCCCGCCGCCGACGGAGGGTGCGGGAGGGGTGGTGGTGGTGGTGCGGCGGGGAGTGGGGGTTTGGTGAGAGCGGGGCGTGGGGATGCTTGTGTGTATGCCGGCGGCGGCTGCCGTGGCGTGGGAGAGGGCTGGTACAGGTAGTGGGGGTGGTGAGCATGGGCCGCCCGGCCCCGCACTCGTCGCGGGGAGGCGGCGGCAGCGGTGGCGGCGCAGCGGCGGCGGTGGGTGTGGCCTTTGCGGTGCTGGAAGGAAATGGAAGTAAGGCTACAACAAAAAGAGGGTGGGGATGGGATAGCTGGGGGTTGAGGGGGATGCTGAAGGTGGGTGGGACGAGGCGTACTGGCGGGGGGGGGAGCGTCGGGCGTGGACGCTGCCCTTTGCAAACACGCGCGCGGGCACACCCGCGGGGCGAGACACAAATGCACGCGGCGGGGCGCCACCGTCGGCCACTGGCACAAAAATAACACCGCCAGCATACACGCCCCGTGGAACCCGCACCACGGGGAACTCCCTACACACACACACCCCGACCCATCCCGTCCGGCACCCCCCCTGCCGTTCCCGGCGCGTCACGTTGGGCAAGGCCAGTGGGCGCCACGGCGCGGCCGCCCCTGCTCCCCCCACCACCCCCCCACGCTCCCACCGCCTCCGCGCAGCGTGGGCAACAACAGCCCCCCCCCCCCCCCACCCCCCGCAAACCCTCCCGCCACACCCCGGGGCCCCCGCCACGGCCCCGTGCGGCGCAGCCCGCACACCCCCCCCTTCCCCCCGCACGGCCGCCCGCGACCCGCGCCCCAGCGCCAACGCCGGGCACGCCACCTGCGAGGCGCGGGGCGCGCTACCGGTGGGGCCCCCCCGCCCGCCCCACCCGCCGGGGGCGGCACGCCACGCCGCGCGCCCCC
>SDUX01000119.1:0-22614 GCA_008729055.1 Pyropia haitanensis
ATGCACGACCGTGCGGGTGGAACCTCGACATTGTGCGGGCGGCTGTATGGCTGGAATAAAAGATGCGCGCCCATTCCGCCGCCGGATCGTGTGCAGCACTGCTGTACACGCAAAAGTGGGCAAAAGTGGGCTAAAGTGGGCAAAAGTGGATAAGAAGCGGCCAACCACCCCATGCATGACCGTGCGGGTGGAACCTCGGACGTCGAGCGGGCGATCTATGGCTGGAATGAAGGATGCGAGCCAATTCGGCCGCCGGATCGCGTGCAGCATTGCTGTACAAGCAAAAGTGGGCAAAAGTGGGCAAAAGTGGGCAAAAGTGGGTAGGAAGTGGGTAAGAAGTGGGCAAAAAGTGGGCAAAAAGGGGGCCAAATTGGGACACAAATGGGCAATTGGGGGCAAGAAGTTTCCAAAACTGCAAAGAAAACGGACGTGAAAGTGCCCAGAAAGTGGTCCAACAGTGGCCAGAAAGTGCGCCGCGCCACCCAAACTGTCCACTGCGCGTTCCGCTCGTCACACTGGCGTGGACGGTGTGATGGCGGAACTTTTTGCACCGTCCATCACACTGGCTGTCGGGATCCCCACGTGGCAAAAACCATCCCACAATATTGACACGTGGAAACCGGCGCTCCACAAAACACTCCGTTGCATCCAACGGACGCGCCAACAAACGGGTCGGCCAACCACCCCATGCACGACCGTGCGGGTGGAACCTCGGACATTGTGCGGGCGGCTGTATGGCTGGAATAAAAGATGCGCGCCCATTCCGCCGCCGGATCGTGTGCAGCACTGCTGTACACGCAAAAGTGGGCAAAAGTGGGCTAAAGTGGGCAAAAGTGGATAAGAAGCGGCCAACCACCCCATGCATGACCGTGCGGGTGGAACCTCGGACGTCGAGCGGGCGGATCTATGGCTGGAATGAAGGATGCGAGCCAATTCGGCCGCCGGATCGCGTGCAGCATTGCTGTACAAGCAAAAGTGGGCAAAAGTGGGCAAAAGTGGGCAAAAGTGGGTAGGAAGTGGGTAAGAAGTGGGCAAAAAGTGGGCAAAAAGGGGGCCAAATTGGGACACAAATGGGCAATTGGGGGCAAGAAGTTTCCAAAACTGCAAAGAAAACGGACGTGAAAGTGCCCAGAAAGTGGTCCAACAGTGGCCAGAAAGTGCGCCGCGCCACCCAAACTGTCCACTGCGCGTTCCGCTCGTCACACTGGCGTGGACGGTGTGATGGCGGAACTTTTTGCACCGTCCACCACACCTGGCTGTCGGGATCCCCACGTGGCAAAAACCATCCCACAATATTGACACGTGGAAACCGGCGCTCCACAAAACACTCGTTGCATCCAACGGACGCGCCAACAAACGGGTCGGCCAACCACCCCATGCACGACCGTGCGGGTGGAACCTCGGACATTGTGCGGGCGGCTGTATGGCTGGAATAAAAGATGCGCGCCCATTCCGCCGCCGGATCGTGTGCAGCACTGCTGTACACGCAAAAGTGGGCAAAAGTGGGCTAAAGTGGGCAAAAGTGGATAAGAAGCGGCCAACCACCCCATGCATGACCGTGCGGGTGGAACCTCGGACGTCGAGCGGGCGGATCTATGGCTGGAATGAAGGATGCGAGCCAATTCGGCCGCCGGATCGCGTGCAGCATTGCTGTACAAGCAAAAGTGGGCAAAAGTGGGCAAAAGTGGGCAAAAGTGGGTAGGAAGTGGGTAAGAAGTGGGCAAAAAGTGGGCAAAAAGGGGGCCAAATTGGGACACAAATGGGCAATTGGGGGCAAGAAGTTTCCAAAACTGCAAAGAAAACGGACGTGAAAGTGCCCAGAAAGTGGTCCAACAGTGGCCAGAAAGTGCGCCGCGCCACCCAAACTGTCCACTGCGCGTTCCGCTCGTCACACTGGCGTGGACGGTGTGATGGCGGAACTTTTTGCACCGTCCACCACACCTGGCTGTCGGGATCCCCACGTGGCAAAAACCATCCCACAATATTGACACGTGGAAACCGGCGCTCCACAAAACACTCGTTGCATCCAACGGACGCGCCAACAAACGGGTCGGCCAACCACCCCATGCACGACCGTGCGGGTGGAACCTCGGACATTGTGCGGGCGGCTGTATGGCTGGAATAAAAGATGCGCGCCCATTCCGCCGCCGGATCGTGTGCAGCACTGCTGTACACGCAAAAGTGGGCAAAAGTGGGCTAAAGTGGGCAAAAGTGGATAAGAAGCGGCCAACCACCCCATGCATGACCGTGCGGGTGGAACCTCGGACGTCGAGCGGGCGGATCTATGGCTGGAATGAAGGATGCGAGCCAATTCGGCCGCCGGATCGCGTGCAGCATTGCTGTACAAGCAAAAGTGGGCAAAAGTGGGCAAAAGTGGGCAAAAGTGGGTAGGAAGTGGGTAAGAAGTGGGCAAAAAGTGGGCAAAAAGGGGGCCAAATTGGGACACAAATGGGCAATTGGGGGCAAGAAGTTTCCAAAACTGCAAAGAAAACGGACGTGAAAGTGCCCAGAAAGTGGTCCAACAGTGGCCAGAAAGTGCGCCGCGCCACCCAAACTGTCCACTGCGCGTTCCGCTCGTCACACTGGCGTGGACGGTGTGATGGCGGAACTTTTTGCACCGTCCATCACACCTGGCTGTCGGGATCCCCACGTGGCAAAAACCATCCCACAATATTGACACGTGGAAACCGGCGCTCCACAAAACACTCGTTGCATCCAACGGACGCGCCAACAAACGGGTCGGCCAACCACCCCATGCACGACCGTGCGGGTGGAACCTCGGACATTGTGCGGGCGGCTGTATGGCTGGAATAAAAGATGCGCGCCCATTCCGCCGCCGGATCGTGTGCAGCACTGCTGTACACGCAAAAGTGGGCAAAAGTGGGCTAAAGTGGGCAAAAGTGGATAAGAAGCGGCCAACCACCCCATGCATGACCGTGCGGGTGGAACCTCGGACGTCGAGCGGGCGGATCTATGGCTGGAATGAAGGATGCGAGCCAATTCGGCCGCCGGATCGCGTGCAGCATTGCTGTACAAGCAAAAGTGGGCAAAAGTGGGCAAAAGTGGGCAAAAGTGGGTAGGAAGTGGGTAAGAAGTGGGCAAAAAGTGGGCAAAAAGGGGGCCAAATTGGGACACAAATGGGCAATTGGGGGCAAGAAGTTTCCAAAACTGCAAAGAAAACGGACGTGAAAGTGCCCAGAAAGTGGTCCAACAGTGGCCAGAAAGTGCGCCGCGCCACCCAAACTGTCCACTGCGCGTTCCGCTCGTCACACTGGCGTGGACGGTGTGATGGCGGAACTTTTTGCACCGTCCACCACACCTGGCTGTCGGGATCCCCACGTGGCAAAAACCATCCCACAATATTGACACGTGGAAACCGGCGCTCCACAAAACACTCGTTGCATCCAACGGACGCGCCAACAAACGGGTCGGCCAACCACCCCATGCACGACCGTGCGGGTGGAACCTCGGACATTGTGCGGGCGGCTGTATGGCTGGAATAAAAGATGCGCGCCCATTCCGCCGCCGGATCGTGTGCAGCACTGCTGTACACGCAAAAGTGGGCAAAAGTGGGCTAAAGTGGGCAAAAGTGGATAAGAAGCGGCCAACCACCCCATGCATGACCGTGCGGGTGGAACCTCGGACGTCGAGCGGGCGGATCTATGGCTGGAATGAAGGATGCGAGCCAATTCGGCCGCCGGATCGCGTGCAGCATTGCTGTACAAGCAAAAGTGGGCAAAAGTGGGCAAAAGTGGGCAAAAGTGGGTAGGAAGTGGGTAAGAAGTGGGCAAAAAGTGGGCAAAAAGGGGGCCAAATTGGGACACAAATGGGCAATTGGGGGCAAGAAGTTTCCAAAACTGCAAAGAAAACGGACGTGAAAGTGCCCAGAAAGTGGTCCAACAGTGGCCAGAAAGTGCGCCGCGCCACCCAAACTGTCCACTGCGCGTTCCGCTCGTCACACTGGCGTGGACGGTGTGATGGCGGAACTTTTTGCACCGTCCATCACACCTGGCTGTCGGGATCCCCACGTGGCAAAAACCATCCCACAATATTGACACGTGGAAACCGGCGCTCCACAAAACACTCGTTGCATCCAACGGACGCGCCAACAAACGGGTCGGCCAACCACCCCATGCACGACCGTGCGGGTGGAACCTCGGACATTGTGCGGGCGGCTGTATGGCTGGAATAAAAGATGCGCGCCCATTCCGCCGCCGGATCGTGTGCAGCACTGCTGTACACGCAAAAGTGGGCAAAAGTGGGCTAAAGTGGGCAAAAGTGGATAAGAAGCGGCCAACCACCCCATGCATGACCGTGCGGGTGGAACCTCGGACGTCGAGCGGGCGGATCTATGGCTGGAATGAAGGATGCGAGCCAATTCGGCCGCCGGATCGCGTGCAGCATTGCTGTACAAGCAAAAGTGGGCAAAAGTGGGCAAAAGTGGGCAAAAGTGGGTAGGAAGTGGGTAAGAAGTGGGCAAAAAGTGGGCAAAAAGGGGGCCAAATTGGGACACAAATGGGCAATTGGGGGCAAGAAGTTTCCAAAACTGCAAAGAAAACGGACGTGAAAGTGCCCAGAAAGTGGTCCAACAGTGGCCAGAAAGTGCGCCGCGCCACCCAAACTGTCCACTGCGCGTTCCGCTCGTCACACTGGCGTGGACGGTGTGATGGCGGAACTTTTTGCACCGTCCACCACACCTGGCTGTCGGGATCCCCACGTGGCAAAAACCATCCCACAATATTGACACGTGGAAACCGGCGCTCCACAAAACACTCGTTGCATCCAACGGACGCGCCAACAAACGGGTCGGCCAACCACCCCATGCACGACCGTGCGGGTGGAACCTCGGACATTGTGCGGGCGGCTGTATGGCTGGAATAAAAGATGCGCGCCCATTCCGCCGCCGGATCGTGTGCAGCACTGCTGTACACGCAAAAGTGGGCAAAAGTGGGCTAAAGTGGGCAAAAGTGGATAAGAAGCGGCCAACCACCCCATGCATGACCGTGCGGGTGGAACCTCGGACGTCGAGCGGGCGGATCTATGGCTGGAATGAAGGATGCGAGCCAATTCGGCCGCCGGATCGCGTGCAGCATTGCTGTACAAGCAAAAGTGGGCAAAAGTGGGCAAAAGTGGGCAAAAGTGGGTAGGAAGTGGGTAAGAAGTGGGCAAAAAGTGGGCAAAAAGGGGGCCAAATTGGGACACAAATGGGCAATTGGGGGCAAGAAGTTTCCAAAACTGCAAAGAAAACGGACGTGAAAGTGCCCAGAAAGTGGTCCAACAGTGGCCAGAAAGTGCGCCGCGCCACCCAAACTGTCCACTGCGCGTTCCGCTCGTCACACTGGCGTGGACGGTGTGATGGCGGAACTTTTTGCACCGTCCATCACACCTGGCTGTCGGGATCCCCACGTGGCAAAAACCATCCCACAATATTGACACGTGGAAACCGGCGCTCCACAAAACACTCGTTGCATCCAACGGACGCGCCAACAAACGGGTCGGCCAACCACCCCATGCACGACCGTGCGGGTGGAACCTCGGACATTGTGCGGGCGGCTGTATGGCTGGAATAAAAGATGCGCGCCCATTCCGCCGCCGGATCGTGTGCAGCACTGCTGTACACGCAAAAGTGGGCAAAAGTGGGCTAAAGTGGGCAAAAGTGGATAAGAAGCGGCCAACCACCCCATGCATGACCGTGCGGGTGGAACCTCGGACGTCGAGCGGGCGGATCTATGGCTGGAATGAAGGATGCGAGCCAATTCGGCCGCCGGATCGCGTGCAGCATTGCTGTACAAGCAAAAGTGGGCAAAAGTGGGCAAAAGTGGGCAAAAGTGGGTAGGAAGTGGGTAAGAAGTGGGCAAAAAGTGGGCAAAAAGGGGGCCAAATTGGGACACAAATGGGCAATTGGGGGCAAGAAGTTTCCAAAACTGCAAAGAAAACGGACGTGAAAGTGCCCAGAAAGTGGTCCAACAGTGGCCAGAAAGTGCGCCGCGCCACCCAAACTGTCCACTGCGCGTTCCGCTCGTCACACTGGCGTGGACGGTGTGATGGCGGAACTTTTTGCACCGTCCATCACACCTGGCTGTCGGGATCCCCACGTGGCAAAAACCATCCCACAATATTGACACGTGGAAACCGGCGCTCCACAAAACACTCGTTGCATCCAACGGACGCGCCAACAAACGGGTCGGCCAACCACCCCATGCACGACCGTGCGGGTGGAACCTCGGACATTGTGCGGGCGGCTGTATGGCTGGAATAAAAGATGCGCGCCCATTCCGCCGCCGGATCGTGTGCAGCACTGCTGTACACGCAAAAGTGGGCAAAAGTGGGCTAAAGTGGGCAAAAGTGGATAAGAAGCGGCCAACCACCCCATGCATGACCGTGCGGGTGGAACCTCGGACGTCGAGCGGGCGGATCTATGGCTGGAATGAAGGATGCGAGCCAATTCGGCCGCCGGATCGCGTGCAGCATTGCTGTACAAGCAAAAGTGGGCAAAAGTGGGCAAAAGTGGGCAAAAGTGGGTAGGAAGTGGGTAAGAAGTGGGCAAAAAGTGGGCAAAAAGGGGGCCAAATTGGGACACAAATGGGCAATTGGGGGCAAGAAGTTTCCAAAACTGCAAAGAAAACGGACGTGAAAGTGCCCAGAAAGTGGTCCAACAGTGGCCAGAAAGTGCGCCGCGCCACCCAAACTGTCCACTGCGCGTTCCGCTCGTCACACTGGCGTGGACGGTGTGATGGCGGAACTTTTTGCACCGTCCATCACACCTGGCTGTCGGGATCCCCACGTGGCAAAAACCATCCCACAATATTGACACGTGGAAACCGGCGCTCCACAAAACACTCGTTGCATCCAACGGACGCGCCAACAAACGGGTCGGCCAACCACCCCATGCACGACCGTGCGGGTGGAACCTCGGACATTGTGCGGGCGGCTGTATGGCTGGAATAAAAGATGCGCGCCCATTCCGCCGCCGGATCGTGTGCAGCACTGCTGTACACGCAAAAGTGGGCAAAAGTGGGCTAAAGTGGGCAAAAGTGGATAAGAAGCGGCCAACCACCCCATGCATGACCGTGCGGGTGGAACCTCGGACGTCGAGCGGGCGGATCTATGGCTGGAATGAAGGATGCGAGCCAATTCGGCCGCCGGATCGCGTGCAGCATTGCTGTACAAGCAAAAGTGGGCAAAAGTGGGCAAAAGTGGGCAAAAGTGGGTAGGAAGTGGGTAAGAAGTGGGCAAAAAGTGGGCAAAAAGGGGGCCAAATTGGGACACAAATGGGCAATTGGGGGCAAGAAGTTTCCAAAACTGCAAAGAAAACGGACGTGAAAGTGCCCAGAAAGTGGTCCAACAGTGGCCAGAAAGTGCGCCGCGCCACCCAAACTGTCCACTGCGCGTTCCGCTCGTCACACTGGCGTGGACGGTGTGATGGCGGAACTTTTTGCACCGTCCACCACACCTGGCTGTCGGGATCCCCACGTGGCAAAAACCATCCCACAATATTGACACGTGGAAACCGGCGCTCCACAAAACACTCGTTGCATCCAACGGACGCGCCAACAAACGGGTCGGCCAACCACCCCATGCACGACCGTGCGGGTGGAACCTCGGACATTGTGCGGGCGGCTGTATGGCTGGAATAAAAGATGCGCGCCCATTCCGCCGCCGGATCGTGTGCAGCACTGCTGTACACGCAAAAGTGGGCAAAAGTGGGCTAAAGTGGGCAAAAGTGGATAAGAAGCGGCCAACCACCCCATGCATGACCGTGCGGGTGGAACCTCGGACGTCGAGCGGGCGGATCTATGGCTGGAATGAAGGATGCGAGCCAATTCGGCCGCCGGATCGCGTGCAGCATTGCTGTACAAGCAAAAGTGGGCAAAAGTGGGCAAAAGTGGGCAAAAGTGGGTAGGAAGTGGGTAAGAAGTGGGCAAAAAGTGGGCAAAAAGGGGGCCAAATTGGGACACAAATGGGCAATTGGGGGCAAGAAGTTTCCAAAACTGCAAAGAAAACGGACGTGAAAGTGCCCAGAAAGTGGTCCAACAGTGGCCAGAAAGTGCGCCGCGCCACCCAAACTGTCCACTGCGCGTTCCGCTCGTCACACTGGCGTGGACGGTGTGATGGCGGAACTTTTTGCACCGTCCATCACACCTGGCTGTCGGGATCCCCACGTGGCAAAAACCATCCCACAATATTGACACGTGGAAACCGGCGCTCCACAAAACACTCGTTGCATCCAACGGACGCGCCAACAAACGGGTCGGCCAACCACCCCATGCACGACCGTGCGGGTGGAACCTCGGACATTGTGCGGGCGGCTGTATGGCTGGAATAAAAGATGCGCGCCCATTCCGCCGCCGGATCGTGTGCAGCACTGCTGTACACGCAAAAGTGGGCAAAAGTGGGCTAAAGTGGGCAAAAGTGGATAAGAAGCGGCCAACCACCCCATGCATGACCGTGCGGGTGGAACCTCGGACGTCGAGCGGGCGGATCTATGGCTGGAATGAAGGATGCGAGCCAATTCGGCCGCCGGATCGCGTGCAGCATTGCTGTACAAGCAAAAGTGGGCAAAAGTGGGCAAAAGTGGGCAAAAGTGGGTAGGAAGTGGGTAAGAAGTGGGCAAAAAGTGGGCAAAAAGGGGGCCAAATTGGGACACAAATGGGCAATTGGGGGCAAGAAGTTTCCAAAACTGCAAAGAAAACGGACGTGAAAGTGCCCAGAAAGTGGTCCAACAGTGGCCAGAAAGTGCGCCGCGCCACCCAAACTGTCCACTGCGCGTTCCGCTCGTCACACTGGCGTGGACGGTGTGATGGCGGAACTTTTTGCACCGTCCACCACACCTGGCTGTCGGGATCCCCACGTGGCAAAAACCATCCCACAATATTGACACGTGGAAACCGGCGCTCCACAAAACACTCGTTGCATCCAACGGACGCGCCAACAAACGGGTCGGCCAACCACCCCATGCACGACCGTGCGGGTGGAACCTCGGACATTGTGCGGGCGGCTGTATGGCTGGAATAAAAGATGCGCGCCCATTCCGCCGCCGGATCGTGTGCAGCACTGCTGTACACGCAAAAGTGGGCAAAAGTGGGCTAAAGTGGGCAAAAGTGGATAAGAAGCGGCCAACCACCCCATGCATGACCGTGCGGGTGGAACCTCGGACGTCGAGCGGGCGGATCTATGGCTGGAATGAAGGATGCGAGCCAATTCGGCCGCCGGATCGCGTGCAGCATTGCTGTACAAGCAAAAGTGGGCAAAAGTGGGCAAAAGTGGGCAAAAGTGGGTAGGAAGTGGGTAAGAAGTGGGCAAAAAGTGGGCAAAAAGGGGGCCAAATTGGGACACAAATGGGCAATTGGGGGCAAGAAGTTTCCAAAACTGCAAAGAAAACGGACGTGAAAGTGCCCAGAAAGTGGTCCAACAGTGGCCAGAAAGTGCGCCGCGCCACCCAAACTGTCCACTGCGCGTTCCGCTCGTCACACTGGCGTGGACGGTGTGATGGCGGAACTTTTTGCACCGTCCATCACACCTGGCTGTCGGGATCCCCACGTGGCAAAAACCATCCCACAATATTGACACGTGGAAACCGGCGCTCCACAAAACACTCGTTGCATCCAACGGACGCGCCAACAAACGGGTCGGCCAACCACCCCATGCACGACCGTGCGGGTGGAACCTCGGACATTGTGCGGGCGGCTGTATGGCTGGAATAAAAGATGCGCGCCCATTCCGCCGCCGGATCGTGTGCAGCACTGCTGTACACGCAAAAGTGGGCAAAAGTGGGCTAAAGTGGGCAAAAGTGGATAAGAAGCGGCCAACCACCCCATGCATGACCGTGCGGGTGGAACCTCGGACGTCGAGCGGGCGGATCTATGGCTGGAATGAAGGATGCGAGCCAATTCGGCCGCCGGATCGCGTGCAGCATTGCTGTACAAGCAAAAGTGGGCAAAAGTGGGCAAAAGTGGGCAAAAGTGGGTAGGAAGTGGGTAAGAAGTGGGCAAAAAGTGGGCAAAAAGGGGGCCAAATTGGGACACAAATGGGCAATTGGGGGCAAGAAGTTTCCAAAACTGCAAAGAAAACGGACGTGAAAGTGCCCAGAAAGTGGTCCAACAGTGGCCAGAAAGTGCGCCGCGCCACCCAAACTGTCCACTGCGCGTTCCGCTCGTCACACTGGCGTGGACGGTGTGATGGCGGAACTTTTTGCACCGTCCACCACACCTGGCTGTCGGGATCCCCACGTGGCAAAAACCATCCCACAATATTGACACGTGGAAACCGGCGCTCCACAAAACACTCGTTGCATCCAACGGACGCGCCAACAAACGGGTCGGCCAACCACCCCATGCACGACCGTGCGGGTGGAACCTCGGACATTGTGCGGGCGGCTGTATGGCTGGAATAAAAGATGCGCGCCCATTCCGCCGCCGGATCGTGTGCAGCACTGCTGTACACGCAAAAGTGGGCAAAAGTGGGCTAAAGTGGGCAAAAGTGGATAAGAAGCGGCCAACCACCCCATGCATGACCGTGCGGGTGGAACCTCGGACGTCGAGCGGGCGGATCTATGGCTGGAATGAAGGATGCGAGCCAATTCGGCCGCCGGATCGCGTGCAGCATTGCTGTACAAGCAAAAGTGGGCAAAAGTGGGCAAAAGTGGGCAAAAGTGGGTAGGAAGTGGGTAAGAAGTGGGCAAAAAGTGGGCAAAAAGGGGGCCAAATTGGGACACAAATGGGCAATTGGGGGCAAGAAGTTTCCAAAACTGCAAAGAAAACGGACGTGAAAGTGCCCAGAAAGTGGTCCAACAGTGGCCAGAAAGTGCGCCGCGCCACCCAAACTGTCCACTGCGCGTTCCGCTCGTCACACTGGCGTGGACGGTGTGATGGCGGAACTTTTTGCACCGTCCACCACACCTGGCTGTCGGGATCCCCACGTGGCAAAAACCATCCCACAATATTGACACGTGGAAACCGGCGCTCCACAAAACACTCGTTGCATCCAACGGACGCGCCAACAAACGGGTCGGCCAACCACCCCATGCATGACCGTGCGGGTGGAACCTCGGACGTCGAGCGGGCGGATCTATGGCTGGAATGAAGGATGCGAGCCAATTCGGCCGCCGGATCGCGTGCAGCATTGCTGTACAAGCAAAAGTGGGCAAAAGTGGGCAAAAGTGGGCAAAAGTGGGTAGGAAGTGGGTAAGAAGTGGGCAAAAAGTGGGCAAAAAGGGGGCCAAATTGGGACACAAATGGGCAATTGGGGGCAAGAAGTTTCCAAAACTGCAAAGAAAACGGACGTGAAAGTGCCCAGAAAGTGGTCCAACAGTGGCCAGAAAGTGCGCCGCGCCACCCAAACTGTCCACTGCGCGTTCCGCTCGTCACACTGGCGTGGACGGTGTGATGGCGGAACTTTTTGCACCGTCCACCACACCTGGCTGTCGGGATCCCCACGTGGCAAAAACCATCCCACAATATTGACACGTGGAAACCGGCGCTCCACAAAACACTCGTTGCATCCAACGGACGCGCCAACAAACGGGTCGGCCAACCACCCCATGCACGACCGTGCGGGTGGAACCTCGGACATTGTGCGGGCGGCTGTATGGCTGGAATAAAAGATGCGCGCCCATTCCGCCGCCGGATCGTGTGCAGCACTGCTGTACACGCAAAAGTGGGCAAAAGTGGGCTAAAGTGGGCAAAAGTGGATAAGAAGCGGCCAACCACCCCATGCATGACCGTGCGGGTGGAACCTCGGACGTCGAGCGGGCGGATCTATGGCTGGAATGAAGGATGCGAGCCAATTCGGCCGCCGGATCGCGTGCAGCATTGCTGTACAAGCAAAAGTGGGCAAAAGTGGGCAAAAGTGGGCAAAAGTGGGTAGGAAGTGGGTAAGAAGTGGGCAAAAAGTGGGCAAAAAGGGGGCCAAATTGGGACACAAATGGGCAATTGGGGGCAAGAAGTTTCCAAAACTGCAAAGAAAACGGACGTGAAAGTGCCCAGAAAGTGGTCCAACAGTGGCCAGAAAGTGCGCCGCGCCACCCAAACTGTCCACTGCGCGTTCCGCTCGTCACACTGGCGTGGACGGTGTGATGGCGGAACTTTTTGCACCGTCCATCACACCTGGCTGTCGGGATCCCCACGTGGCAAAAACCATCCCACAATATTGACACGTGGAAACCGGCGCTCCACAAAACACTCGTTGCATCCAACGGACGCGCCAACAAACGGGTCGGCCAACCACCCCATGCACGACCGTGCGGGTGGAACCTCGGACATTGTGCGGGCGGCTGTATGGCTGGAATAAAAGATGCGCGCCCATTCCGCCGCCGGATCGTGTGCAGCACTGCTGTACACGCAAAAGTGGGCAAAAGTGGGCTAAAGTGGGCAAAAGTGGATAAGAAGCGGCCAACCACCCCATGCATGACCGTGCGGGTGGAACCTCGGACGTCGAGCGGGCGGATCTATGGCTGGAATGAAGGATGCGAGCCAATTCGGCCGCCGGATCGCGTGCAGCATTGCTGTACAAGCAAAAGTGGGCAAAAGTGGGCAAAAGTGGGCAAAAGTGGGTAGGAAGTGGGTAAGAAGTGGGCAAAAAGTGGGCAAAAAGGGGGCCAAATTGGGACACAAATGGGCAATTGGGGGCAAGAAGTTTCCAAAACTGCAAAGAAAACGGACGTGAAAGTGCCCAGAAAGTGGTCCAACAGTGGCCAGAAAGTGCGCCGCGCCACCCAAACTGTCCACTGCGCGTTCCGCTCGTCACACTGGCGTGGACGGTGTGATGGCGGAACTTTTTGCACCGTCCACCACACCTGGCTGTCGGGATCCCCACGTGGCAAAAACCATCCCACAATATTGACACGTGGAAACCGGCGCTCCACAAAACACTCGTTGCATCCAACGGACGCGCCAACAAACGGGTCGGCCAACCACCCCATGCACGACCGTGCGGGTGGAACCTCGGACATTGTGCGGGCGGCTGTATGGCTGGAATAAAAGATGCGCGCCCATTCCGCCGCCGGATCGTGTGCAGCACTGCTGTACACGCAAAAGTGGGCAAAAGTGGGCTAAAGTGGGCAAAAGTGGATAAGAAGCGGCCAACCACCCCATGCATGACCGTGCGGGTGGAACCTCGGACGTCGAGCGGGCGGATCTATGGCTGGAATGAAGGATGCGAGCCAATTCGGCCGCCGGATCGCGTGCAGCATTGCTGTACAAGCAAAAGTGGGCAAAAGTGGGCAAAAGTGGGCAAAAGTGGGTAGGAAGTGGGTAAGAAGTGGGCAAAAAGTGGGCAAAAAGGGGGCCAAATTGGGACACAAATGGGCAATTGGGGGCAAGAAGTTTCCAAAACTGCAAAGAAAACGGACGTGAAAGTGCCCAGAAAGTGGTCCAACAGTGGCCAGAAAGTGCGCCGCGCCACCCAAACTGTCCACTGCGCGTTCCGCTCGTCACACTGGCGTGGACGGTGTGATGGCGGAACTTTTTGCACCGTCCATCACACCTGGCTGTCGGGATCCCCACGTGGCAAAAACCATCCCACAATATTGACACGTGGAAACCGGCGCTCCACAAAACACTCGTTGCATCCAACGGACGCGCCAACAAACGGGTCGGCCAACCACCCCATGCACGACCGTGCGGGTGGAACCTCGGACATTGTGCGGGCGGCTGTATGGCTGGAATAAAAGATGCGCGCCCATTCCGCCGCCGGATCGTGTGCAGCACTGCTGTACACGCAAAAGTGGGCAAAAGTGGGCTAAAGTGGGCAAAAGTGGATAAGAAGCGGCCAACCACCCCATGCATGACCGTGCGGGTGGAACCTCGGACGTCGAGCGGGCGGATCTATGGCTGGAATGAAGGATGCGAGCCAATTCGGCCGCCGGATCGCGTGCAGCATTGCTGTACAAGCAAAAGTGGGCAAAAGTGGGCAAAAGTGGGCAAAAGTGGGTAGGAAGTGGGTAAGAAGTGGGCAAAAAGTGGGCAAAAAGGGGGCCAAATTGGGACACAAATGGGCAATTGGGGGCAAGAAGTTTCCAAAACTGCAAAGAAAACGGACGTGAAAGTGCCCAGAAAGTGGTCCAACAGTGGCCAGAAAGTGCGCCGCGCCACCCAAACTGTCCACTGCGCGTTCCGCTCGTCACACTGGCGTGGACGGTGTGATGGCGGAACTTTTTGCACCGTCCACCACACCTGGCTGTCGGGATCCCCACGTGGCAAAAACCATCCCACAATATTGACACGTGGAAACCGGCGCTCCACAAAACACTCGTTGCATCCAACGGACGCGCCAACAAACGGGTCGGCCAACCACCCCATGCACGACCGTGCGGGTGGAACCTCGGACATTGTGCGGGCGGCTGTATGGCTGGAATAAAAGATGCGCGCCCATTCCGCCGCCGGATCGTGTGCAGCACTGCTGTACACGCAAAAGTGGGCAAAAGTGGGCTAAAGTGGGCAAAAGTGGATAAGAAGCGGCCAACCACCCCATGCATGACCGTGCGGGTGGAACCTCGGACGTCGAGCGGGCGGATCTATGGCTGGAATGAAGGATGCGAGCCAATTCGGCCGCCGGATCGCGTGCAGCATTGCTGTACAAGCAAAAGTGGGCAAAAGTGGGCAAAAGTGGGCAAAAGTGGGTAGGAAGTGGGTAAGAAGTGGGCAAAAAGTGGGCAAAAAGGGGGCCAAATTGGGACACAAATGGGCAATTGGGGGCAAGAAGTTTCCAAAACTGCAAAGAAAACGGACGTGAAAGTGCCCAGAAAGTGGTCCAACAGTGGCCAGAAAGTGCGCCGCGCCACCCAAACTGTCCACTGCGCGTTCCGCTCGTCACACTGGCGTGGACGGTGTGATGGCGGAACTTTTTGCACCGTCCATCACACCTGGCTGTCGGGATCCCCACGTGGCAAAAACCATCCCACAATATTGACACGTGGAAACCGGCGCTCCACAAAACACTCGTTGCATCCAACGGACGCGCCAACAAACGGGTCGGCCAACCACCCCATGCACGACCGTGCGGGTGGAACCTCGGACATTGTGCGGGCGGCTGTATGGCTGGAATAAAAGATGCGCGCCCATTCCGCCGCCGGATCGTGTGCAGCACTGCTGTACACGCAAAAGTGGGCAAAAGTGGGCTAAAGTGGGCAAAAGTGGATAAGAAGCGGCCAACCACCCCATGCATGACCGTGCGGGTGGAACCTCGGACGTCGAGCGGGCGGATCTATGGCTGGAATGAAGGATGCGAGCCAATTCGGCCGCCGGATCGCGTGCAGCATTGCTGTACAAGCAAAAGTGGGCAAAAGTGGGCAAAAGTGGGCAAAAGTGGGTAGGAAGTGGGTAAGAAGTGGGCAAAAAGTGGGCAAAAAGGGGGCCAAATTGGGACACAAATGGGCAATTGGGGGCAAGAAGTTTCCAAAACTGCAAAGAAAACGGACGTGAAAGTGCCCAGAAAGTGGTCCAACAGTGGCCAGAAAGTGCGCCGCGCCACCCAAACTGTCCACTGCGCGTTCCGCTCGTCACACTGGCGTGGACGGTGTGATGGCGGAACTTTTTGCACCGTCCACCACACCTGGCTGTCGGGATCCCCACGTGGCAAAAACCATCCCACAATATTGACACGTGGAAACCGGCGCTCCACAAAACACTCGTTGCATCCAACGGACGCGCCAACAAACGGGTCGGCCAACCACCCCATGCACGACCGTGCGGGTGGAACCTCGGACATTGTGCGGGCGGCTGTATGGCTGGAATAAAAGATGCGCGCCCATTCCGCCGCCGGATCGTGTGCAGCACTGCTGTACACGCAAAAGTGGGCAAAAGTGGGCTAAAGTGGGCAAAAGTGGATAAGAAGCGGCCAACCACCCCATGCATGACCGTGCGGGTGGAACCTCGGACGTCGAGCGGGCGGATCTATGGCTGGAATGAAGGATGCGAGCCAATTCGGCCGCCGGATCGCGTGCAGCATTGCTGTACAAGCAAAAGTGGGCAAAAGTGGGCAAAAGTGGGCAAAAGTGGGTAGGAAGTGGGTAAGAAGTGGGCAAAAAGTGGGCAAAAAGGGGGCCAAATTGGGACACAAATGGGCAATTGGGGGCAAGAAGTTTCCAAAACTGCAAAGAAAACGGACGTGAAAGTGCCCAGAAAGTGGTCCAACAGTGGCCAGAAAGTGCGCCGCGCCACCCAAACTGTCCACTGCGCGTTCCGCTCGTCACACTGGCGTGGACGGTGTGATGGCGGAACTTTTTGCACCGTCCATCACACCTGGCTGTCGGGATCCCCACGTGGCAAAAACCATCCCACAATATTGACACGTGGAAACCGGCGCTCCACAAAACACTCGTTGCATCCAACGGACGCGCCAACAAACGGGTCGGCCAACCACCCCATGCACGACCGTGCGGGTGGAACCTCGGACATTGTGCGGGCGGCTGTATGGCTGGAATAAAAGATGCGCGCCCATTCCGCCGCCGGATCGTGTGCAGCACTGCTGTACACGCAAAAGTGGGCAAAAGTGGGCTAAAGTGGGCAAAAGTGGATAAGAAGCGGCCAACCACCCCATGCATGACCGTGCGGGTGGAACCTCGGACGTCGAGCGGGCGGATCTATGGCTGGAATGAAGGATGCGAGCCAATTCGGCCGCCGGATCGCGTGCAGCATTGCTGTACAAGCAAAAGTGGGCAAAAGTGGGCAAAAGTGGGCAAAAGTGGGTAGGAAGTGGGTAAGAAGTGGGCAAAAAGTGGGCAAAAAGGGGGCCAAATTGGGACACAAATGGGCAATTGGGGGCAAGAAGTTTCCAAAACTGCAAAGAAAACGGACGTGAAAGTGCCCAGAAAGTGGTCCAACAGTGGCCAGAAAGTGCGCCGCGCCACCCAAACTGTCCACTGCGCGTTCCGCTCGTCACACTGGCGTGGACGGTGTGATGGCGGAACTTTTTGCACCGTCCACCACACCTGGCTGTCGGGATCCCCACGTGGCAAAAACCATCCCACAATATTGACACGTGGAAACCGGCGCTCCACAAAACACTCGTTGCATCCAACGGACGCGCCAACAAACGGGTCGGCCAACCACCCCATGCACGACCGTGCGGGTGGAACCTCGGACATTGTGCGGGCGGCTGTATGGCTGGAATAAAAGATGCGCGCCCATTCCGCCGCCGGATCGTGTGCAGCACTGCTGTACACGCAAAAGTGGGCAAAAGTGGGCTAAAGTGGGCAAAAGTGGATAAGAAGCGGCCAACCACCCCATGCATGACCGTGCGGGTGGAACCTCGGACGTCGAGCGGGCGGATCTATGGCTGGAATGAAGGATGCGAGCCAATTCGGCCGCCGGATCGCGTGCAGCATTGCTGTACAAGCAAAAGTGGGCAAAAGTGGGCAAAAGTGGGCAAAAGTGGGTAGGAAGTGGGTAAGAAGTGGGCAAAAAGTGGGCAAAAGGGGGCCAAATTGGGACACAAATGGGGCAATTGGGGGGCAAGAAGTTTCCAAAACTGCAAAGAAAAACGGACGTGAAAGTGCCCAGAAAGTGGTCCAACAGTGGCCAGAAAGTGCGCCGCGCCACCCAAACTGTCCACTGCGCGTTCCGCTCGTCACACTGGCGTGGACGGTGTGATGGCGGAACTTTTTGCACCGTCCACACACCTGGCTGTCGGGATCCCCACGTGGCAAAAACCATCCCACAATATTGACACGTGGAAACCGGCGCTCCACAAAACACTCGGTTGCATCCAACGGACGCGCCAACAAAACCGGGGTCGGCCAACCAACCCCATGCATGACCGTGCGGGTGGAACCTCGGACGTCGAGCGGGCGGGATCTATGGCTGGAATGAAGGATCGAGCCAATTCGGCCGCCGGATCGCGTGCAGCATTGCTGTACAAGCAAAGTGGGCAAAATGGGCAAAAGTGGGCAAAGTGGGTAGGAAGTGTAAGAAGTGGCAAAAAGTGGCAAAAGGGGGCAAATTGGGACACAAATGGGCAATTGGGGGCAAGAAGTTTCCAAAACTGCAAGAAAAACGGACGTGAAAGTGCCAGAAAGTGGTCCAACAGTGGCCAGAAAGTGCGCCGCGCCACCCAAACTGTCCACTGCGCGTTCCGCTCGTCACACTGGCGTGGACGGTGTGATGGCGGAACTTTTTGCACCGTCCACACACCTGGCTGTCGGGATCCCCACGTGGCAAAAACCATCCCACAATATTGACACGTGGAAACCGGCGCTCCACAAAACACTCGTTGCATCCAACGGACGCGCCAACAAACGGGTCGGCAACCACCCCATGCACGACCGTGCGGGTGGAACCTCGGACATTGTGCGGGCGGCTGTATGGCTGGAATAAAAGATGCGCGCCCATTCCGCCGCCGGATCGTGTGCAGCACTGCTGTACACGCAAAAGTGGGCAAAAGTGGGCTAAAGTGGGCAAAAGTGGATAAGAAGCGGCCAACCACCCCATGCATGACCGTGCGGTGGAACCTCGGACGTCGAGCGGGCGGATCTATGGCTGGAATGAAGGATGCGAGCCAATTCGGCCGCCGGATCGCGTGCAGCATTGCTGTACAAGCAAAAGTGGGCAAAAGTGGGCAAAAGTGGGCAAAAGTGGGTAGGAAGTGGGTAAGAAGTGGGCAAAAAGTGGGCAAAAAGGGGGCCAAATTGGGACACAATGGGCAATTGGGGGAAGAAGTTTCCAAACTGCAAAGAAAACGGACGTGAAAGTGCCCAGAAAGTGGTCCAACAGTGGCCAGAAAGTGCGCCGCGCCACCCAAACTGTCCACTGCGCGTTCCGCTCGTCACCTGGCGTGGACGGTGTGATGGCGGAACTTTTTGCACCGTCCACACACCTGGCTGTCGGGATCCCCACGTGGCAAAAACCATCCACAATATTGACACGTGGAAACCGGCGCTCCATTGACACGTGGAAACCGGCGCTCCACAAAACACTCGTTGCATCCAACGGACGCGCCAACAAACGGGTCGGCCAACCACCCCATGCACGACCGTGCGGGTGGAACCTCGGACATTGTGCGGGCGGCTGTATGGCTGGAATAAAAGATGCGCGCCCATTCCGCCGCCGGATCGTGTGCAGCACTGCTGTACACGCAAAAGTGGGCAAAAGTGGGCTAAAGTGGGCAAAAGTGGATAAGAAGCGGCCAACCACCCCATGCATGACCGTGCGGGTGGAACCTCGGACGTCGAGCGGGCGGATCTATGGCTGGAATGAAGGATGCGAGCCAATTCGGCCGCCGGATCGCGTGCAGCATTGCTGTACAAGCAAAAGTGGGCAAAAGTGGGCAAAAGTGGGCAAAAGTGGGTAGGAAGTGGGTAAGAAGTGGGCAAAAAGTGGGCAAAAAGGGGGCCAAATTGGGACACAAATGGGCAATTGGGGGCAAGAAGTTTCCAAAACTGCAAAGAAAACGGACGTGAAAGTGCCCAGAAAGTGGTCCAACAGTGGCCAGAAAGTGCGCCGCGCCACCCAAACTGTCCACTGCGCGTTCCGCTCGTCACACTGGCGTGGACGGTGTGATGGCGGAACTTTTTGCACCGTCCACCACACCTGGCTGTCGGGATCCCCACGTGGCAAAAACCATCCCACAATATTGACACGTGGAAACCGGCGCTCCACAAAACACTCGTTGCATCCAACGGACGCGCCAACAAACGGGTCGGCCAACCACCCCATGCCCGAACCTCGGACAGCGGGCGGATCTATGGCTGGAATGAAGGATGCGAGCCAATTCGGCCGCCGGATCGCGTGCAGCATTGCTGTACAAGCAAAAGTGGGCAAAAGTGGGCAAAAGTGGGCAAAAGTGGGTAGGAAGTGGGTAAGAAGTGGGCAAAAAGTGGGCAAAAAGGGGGCCAAATTGGGACACAAATGGGCAATTGGGGGCAAGAAGTTTCCAAAACTGCAAAGAAAACGGACGTGAAAGTGCCCAGAAAGTGGTCCAACAGTGGCCAGAAAGTGCGCCGCGCCACCCAAACTGTCCACTGCGCGTTCCGCTCGTCACACTGGCGTGGACGGTGTGATGGCGGAACTTTTTGCACCGTCCACCACACCTGGCTGTCGGGATCCCCACGTGGCAAAAAACCATCCCACAATATTGACACGTGGAAACCGGCGCTCCACAAAACACTCGTTGCATCCAACGGACGCGCCAACAAACGGGTCGGCCAACCACCCCATGCACGACCGTGCGGGTGGAACCTCGGACATTGTGCGGGCGGCTGTATGGCTGGAATAAAAGATGCGCGCCCATTCCGCCGCCGGATCGTGTGCAGCACTGCTGTACACGCAAAAGTGGGCAAAAGTGGGGCTAAAGTGGGCAAAAGTGGATAAGAAGCGGCCAACCACCCCATGCATGACCGTGCGGGGTGGAACCTCGGACGTCGAGCGGGCGGATCTATGGCTGGAATGAAGGATGCGAGCCAATTCGGCCGCCGGATCGCGTGCAGCATTGCTGTACAAGCAAAAGTGGGGCAAAAGTGGGCAAAAGTGGGCAAAAGTGGGTAGGAAGTGGGTAAGAAGTGGGCAAAAAGTGGGCAAAAAGGGGGCCAAATTGGGACACAAATGGGCAATTGGGGGCAAGAAGTTTCCAAAACTGCAAAGAAAACGGACGTGAAAGTGCCCAGAAAGTGGTCCAACAGTGGCCAGAAAGTGCGCCGCGCCACCCAAACTGTCCACTGCGCGTTCCGCTCGTCACACTGGCGTGGACGGTGTGATGGCGGAACTTTTTGCACCGTCCATCACACCTGGCTGTCGGGATCCCACGTGGCAAAAACCATCCCACAATATTGACACGTGGAAACCGGCGCTCCACAAAACACTCGTTGCATCCAACGGACGCGCCAACAAACGGGTCGGCCAACCACCCCATGCACGACCGTGCGGGTGGAACCTCGGACATTGTGCGGGCGGCTGTATGGCTGGAATAAAAGATGCGCGCCCATTCCGCCGCCGGATCGTGTGCAGCACTGCTGTACACGCAAAGTGGGCAAAAGTGGGCTAAAGTGGGCAAAAGTGGATAAGAAGCGGCCAACCACCCCATGCATGACCGTGCGGGTGGAACCTCGGACGTCGAGCGGGCGGATCTATGGCTGGAATGAAGGATGCGAGCCAATTCGGCCGCCGGATCGCGTGCAGCATTGCTGTACAAGCAAAAGTGGGCAAAAGTGGGCAAAAGTGGGCAAAAGTGGGTAGGAAGTGGGTAAGAAGTGGGCAAAAAGTGGGCAAAAAGGGGGCCAAATTGGGACACAAATGGGCAATTGGGGGCAAGAAGTTTCCAAAACTGCAAAGAAAAACGGACGTGAAAGTGCCAGAAAGTGGTCAACAGTGGCCAGAAAGTGCGCCGCGCCACCCAAACTGTCCACTGCGCGTTCCGCTCGTCACACTGGCGTGGACGGTGTGATGGCGGAACTTTTTGCACCGTCCATCACACCTGGCTGTCGGGATCCCCACGTGGCAAAAACCATCCCACAATATTGACACGTGGAAACCGGCGCTCCACAAACACTCGTTGCATCCAACGGACGCGCCAACAAACGGGTCGGCCAACCACCCCATGCACGACCGTGCGGGTGGAACCTCGGACATTGTGCGGGCGGCTGTATGGCTGGAATAAAAGATGCGCGCCCATTCCGCCGCCGGATCGTGTGCAGCACTGCTGTACACGCAAAAGTGGGCAAAAGTGGGCTAAAGTGGGCAAAAGTGGATAAGAAGCGGCCAACCACCCCATGCATGACCGTGCGGGTGGAACCTCGGACGTCGAGCGGGCGGATCTATGGCTGGAATGAAGGATGCGAGCCAATTCGGCCGCCGGATCGCGTGCAGCATTGCTGTACAAGCAAAAGTGGGCAAAAGTGGGGCAAAAGTGGGCAAAAGTGGGGGTAGGAAGTGGGTAAGAAGTGGGCAAAAAGTGGGCAAAAAGGGGGCCAAATTGGGACACAAATGGGCAATTGGGGGCAAGAAGTTTCCAAAACTGCAAAGAAAACGGACGTGAAAGTGCCCAGAAAGTGGTCCAACAGTGGCCAGAAAGTGCGCCGCGCCACCCAAACTGTCCACTGCGCGTTCCGCTCGTCACACTGGCGTGGACGGTGTGATGGCGGAACTTTTTGCACCGTCCACACACCTGGCTGTCGGGATCCCCACGTGGCAAAAAACCATCCACAATATTGACACGTGGAAACCGGCGCTCCACAAAACACTCGTTGCATCCAACGGACGCGCCAACAAACGGGTCGGCCAACCACCCCATGCACGACCGTGCGGTGGAACCTCGGACATTGTGCGGGCGGCTGTATGGCTGGAATAAAAGATGCGCGCCCATTCCGCCGCCGGATCGTGTGCAGCACTGCTGTACACGCAAAAGTGGGCAAAAGTGGGCTAAAGTGGGCAAAAGTGGATAAGAAGCGGCCAACCACCCCATGCATGACCGTGCGGGTGGAACCTCGGACGTCGAGCGGGCGGATCTATGGCTGGAATGAAGGATGCGAGCCAATTCGGCCGCCGGATCGCGTGCAGCATTGCTGTACAAGCAAAAGTGGGCAAAAAGTGGGCAAAAGTGGGCAAAAGTGGGTAGGAAGTGGGTAAGAAGTGGGCAAAAAGTGGGCAAAAAGGGGGCCAAATTGGGACACAAATGGGCAATTGGGGG
>SDUX01000032.1:0-15051 GCA_008729055.1 Pyropia haitanensis
GCCCAAAAAAGGCGAAACCAAAACATCGTCATCGTTGATGAAGAGGTGGAGGATGAAGGAGGACCCTCCTGCGAAACCGGCGTATTCAACTACCACCCCGGGCGAAAAGCTACCCAGGGCATGTGGAACTACGACCGAGAACTTTCATGCATCAAAAATTTGAAGGTCACATCCGTCGAGCCTGACAAAGAAACAATATCTTGTCGAGCTGAAACCTCTCCCGATGTGGAGTTCGGACCCGAAGGTCTACCGTGGGACAGTCGGAGGCCCGACGGCAAGGGAGTTTACTATGCACCGGGCATCGCCGGGACGGAACAAAAACTGGAACGAGTCCGCACGGTTATCACATCAAACGACCTGCTTGATCGTGACGGCACCGTGGTTCTCAACATTCGATGATGTGCGGCGGACGACAGTTTGCGCGGCACAAGCGCGAAAAAACGGATCAATCTGTATTTCTGGTCCAAGGCCGGTTCGGGACAACAGAGTTGAGTCATCAAATCAAATCCGGCGGAGGCGCCGCCCCTCGCGGCCCATCTCACCTCCCCCGCGAGCCACCGGGACAAACACGGTTACATTCTTCGAAAACTCCTTCACTGTGAGATACTGGTCCGGGCCTGAATTTTGCCTGACCAACCAGCAGCCTCCCCGTCATAAAACGAAAAGCCCAACGTCCGGTTGCTCGAGACCTTCAGAATCGATTCCACATTGGCTTCACGTCAGGTCAACGAATCGAGAAGTGGCGTAAGTGGCTTCCCCCGCCACGACGGCGCGGTAGGCGTTCTTAATCAAGTCGAGCGGACTCATTTTGCGCAACCGTAGTGTTTCGGCGAAATTTGAATCGTCATTGGTAAGTGGTATAGACATCCCCCCTTATCTCTCCATGTAAGAGAGGTTGTTGTTCCCCAGCTCGTAGTAGCGTGGCCATTTCGTCCATCGGGCAGCAGAGCATGACTCGAAGATATTTTCAACTCGCGGGAACAATCGGCTCGAGAAACTTCTTATCAGCCGGTGTAATTCCGCCAATGCGAGAAGCGCAGCCATGACGTCCCCTCGGCGACTCCCGTCCACTGTCGCCGGAGGCTCGAATTTCCGCGCCCAAAGATGGGCATTACATGTCAGGGCCGTATTGCTGCGCCCACGCCAGGCTGCGGATTCGGGCAACTGAGCGAGCAAATGAGAAAACCACCGAGCTTTTTGAGCGCTTCTTTGTATCTGTCATCGCATAAACCTTCGTGGCGCCGTGATGAGGCAACTCTGTCACTGACCGGCGACGCCGTCATTCAGCGTAAACTGATACCCAGTATTCCTTGATCTTCCCCGGTTCCGTTGCGCCAATCGTAGTCAGGGAAAGGCCTGCCTTTTTCGCCCTGAACCGGCGGAAACCTTTCCCCAGTCCAGATCTGGGGAAGGCCCCGTTGGAAAACTGCGCCATTGTCCAGAATGCCGGCCAGACCATGCTCGACGGCATCGTGAAAATCGCCGCGTTTTTTGCTGAAGCGCCTCATCGAGCCGGATCAGAAAAACGCAAGCATCCTGCGAAATTTGAATCGTCGAGAGTCTGATTGATTTTTTCCCCGCCCTTTCCCGTTTCGATATTGATCAACCCGGGGGCCGGCGGGATCGAACTCGATCTGATTTCGCCACCCCTCCCGATTCGAGTTGTCCGTAGACCAAAGCCTCTCCTGCCGCAATCGCCGCATCGAGATGCAACTGATCCCCCGTCGCCCGCCAGGCTTCGAGAAAGGCCTGCCCTACCGGTCGGCGTTCCGGGAGGCTGCACCCAGATTTCTGTGGCACGGGCCTCCCCCTCGCCAAGTCGACGCGCGAGATCCGGAGAATAAAAATACACGTATCCTCCGTGCCGGGCGACGGTCTGAGAGAAAAACGTCACCGCCTTTTGCAAGGCCGACTCCACTTCCGTTTTCGTCGGAGCCGAATAAGCGGCGTTGAAAAAGAGCAACAAACCCGCAGTAGCGAGCGCCAGTTTTCTGTCCCGGTTCAAAATCAATTCAAGTCCTGTTTGCGGATGCACCAGAGCGCTTCATGAGTCCGAATATAGAGATCCCTGCCCGCGACGGCGATAGAAGAATTCGTTTCTTCCTGAAGGTCAGCCTGCCCGACAACCTCGAACTTTTCCGGGTTTGCTTTGAAAACCACCGTGTCACCGGCCTGGCTCAATGAATAAATCAGATCTCCCACAAGGATAAATGATCCCCACGATTTCCCGGCTCCGGGAAGCCGGTCTTTCCAGATCGTTTTTCCCCGTTTTCATATCGTCGCAGTAGACCACGCCGCCCGAGTTCTGGTAGTAGAGCTTTCCATCCTTCGCCACTCCACTTCCGATGCCCACCGTTGTGAACGGACCTCCTGCCAGAGGCCGGTGCGTTTCCGTAACAATCTCGTTGCCTGCCGACCTTCCACCCCGATGGTTCCGTAAGTAGCCCCCCATCGTACTACGACGGACGCCCGCGTCCATCCGTAGACGGGCGAGGTGTAAACGAAGAGGATTTGAGCCCACCCGCTGTCCAAAGAACTTCGCCTTGTCGGCCGGATCAAAGGCTTTCATTTTCTCCAGCTGGAAAAACTCATGATCAGCTCGCGGCGTTCACCGGTATCAACCAGGATTGGCGTGCTGAACGCCCCGATGACACCCTCCGCAGGGCGTTCTCGAAAGCCGTCGGTCCTCTCCGTAGGTTTCCAGACCGGCTCGTCCCATTTCCAGACGGTTTCACCGGTAGCTTTATTGAGCCCGTATAGGACCGCATTTTTTGAAGGTCCATGGTAGTGAATCACCAGATCATCAATCAATACCGGTGAGCTCGAATTTCCCCAGGTGTGATCTATCGCTCCCAGGTCACGCTTCCATAGCTCGTTGCCGTCATGGTCATAGCAGACCACACCGGCGGATCCGAAAGAAACGACAACCCGTCCCTCTTCGACTGCCGGAGAAGCAGAACAGAAGTGATTGGTCCGGTGCGAGCGCTCCTCTTTTTCATAAACAAGCCCCTTCTCCCAAATCAGGTCTCCGGACTCCCGGTCGAAGCAGAACAGATTTCTGCTTTTGGTAGAGCTGTCAGGCTGAGTGACAAAAATCCGGTCCCCAAAAATGACGGGCGTCGAGTTTCCCGGCTCGGGAAGTTCGGCACGCCAGACCACGTTTTTCTCCTTGTCCCATTCCGTCGGCAGCCCGCTCGCATCCGACTTGCCGGAACCGAGAACGTCCCCCTCCACGCAGGCCAGGAATTGGCTGATGCACTGATGCAGATGGCGAAAACCAGGACAAAGGACAGGAACAGTTGCTTCATGACTCAGAGTAAAATCGGTCAGGCGATATCGATCAATGAAAACCGGATCACGGAATCGGGGAACCAATACGCATCTTCGCAATGGCTTTTCCGTTTCGAATTCCGCCCAACCGTGCTATCAAACCCGCAACATGAGTGCAGAAGCAAAAATCACAGAACTCGGTCTCGAACTTCCACCGGCACCACCAAAAGGTGGTGTCTATAAGCCGGTCGTCATCGTGAACAATCTCGCCTATCTTTCGGGACATGGCCCCTACCAGAGCAACGGAACCTACCTGACAGGTCGACTCGGCGAAGACCTCACCCTCGAGCAGGGCAGGCTGCCGCAAGGCAGACCGGACTGGCTCTTCTCGCGACGATGAAAGCCCGAGCTTGGATCACTCGACCGGGTCAAGCGGGTCATCAAGACTCTCGCGCTCGTCAACAGTACGGATGACTTTGCCGAGCAACCACAAACCATCAACGGATACAGCGAACTGTTCGCCGAAGTTTTCGGAGACGCCGGCATCGGCGCCCGCAGCGCACTGGGAACGAACGTTCTCCCCGGCAATATCCCCGTCGAAATCGAAGTGATCGTCGAAGTGGAATCGTGATAGAAAAAATCAAACCCTGTTGGGTGTCGGATCCAACAGGGTCAGGTCTGTGAGGCAACAGGGTTTAGACACCTTCCCGCGCCTGCCCTACTCCATTGGAAACTTTGCCAACTTTTCGGCAATTTCCCCGGCACGCTTCCGCCCCTCTTCATCGAGGTCTGTGAGCGGATACACAAAAGTCTTTCCGCCCTTTTCAAAGAGGCCTTTGTCGTCTTTCACCGCAACGAGTCGGGCATACATCTTTTCCCGTCGGCATTGATCCACTCCTGCTCCATCCCCCAGAGCGGCTTTGCGACGGTGAGATAGGGGATCTCTTTCACCGCGATTCCCATATTGAAGGTGTAAGTCTGACGTCGATGCGCGACGATTTCGATTTCCGCACCGACAGCCTGCGGAACCGAAGTGGGAATGTCGCGGATGAAAACGAGTCCGGATTTCGGAAACGACGGCGCCCTCTTTGAATTCATAGGGGATCTCTTCATCGCCGAGGCTGATCTGCACGATGTGACCACCCTCCTCCACGACGTGGAAGATGGATCCTTTCACAAGGTAGGCTTCGTATTTGGCATTCTGAATCGCGAGCGGGAACTTCGCTTTGATCGCGGAAAGCTGTCCGGCACTCAGCTCAGCCCAGGGTAGAATGACAATCTCCCCTTCCTCCGTCTTGAAGGCTGCTCCCCCGGGCGCAGCATCCACCATCTCTGCGTTCACGTAAGTTTTCCCGGCAACGGTAATGGTTTCCCCGCGTGTGCGAGCGGCCCGGGCAAACTGAGGGCCAGGAAAATGCCGGCGCAAAAACTCCACCGAAGGAAAATCATATCGGGAGACAAGGAAATCAGTTCGACGGGGCAAACTGTCCGCCGGCCTCGGAAGCGGAGGCGGCCCGCAGAAATTTTTTCTGAACAATTCCTCGGTTCCGCTGGAGAGACGAACACCGACCCAGTTCTCACCGGGTTTGGTCAATCTGGACCACCATTCCCCGCCGGATCGCACGAATCTCGACTGCATCTGGTTTTCCCCGTAAACCATCATTTGGGCGGTGCCGGTGGTGACGTAGTAACTGTTCCCGAACTGTTGACTGTTGTCGTCGCAGGAACAGCCCCCCCTCCGCCGCCTCCATTGTCCCGTGATCTCGCAGCAGGACGCGGGAAAGAGAAACCGCGGGAAGGTTTCTCCGCTTCCATTCCCGGAAGCTGGACCGAACCGGTCGAAGACGGAGTCATCTGAGAATCGCTCGCCACATCAGCTGCGGTATAGGAGCCACTCAAGCTTCCTCCGGTAGGTGTCTGTGAAGTCGAGCCGGCAGGAAAAAGGCTCGCATCGATACCGGGGGCTGGCGCCGCTTCTTTTTTCTTTCCGAAGCTGAAAAGTCCTCCCCCTGAACCTCCGGCACTTGCTGAAGCCCGGCTGCCGCTCGATTTCAACTTCGAGAAAAATCCGCCGCCGGAATTCTGATTGCTGGTATCGGGAAGGTCATCAGAAAACGAAACCTGCTGCATCTGGGAAGTGTTTGCCGGTGGGGGAGACGAGGGCGCAGCTGCCTGTGTTCCGGAATTTACGGGCGAGTTCCCGTCAACCAGCGCAGCTCCTGAAATCCGAGGAATCACCCCGGGCTTCGCCTGCGAAAGTCTGCGCAGCGGGAGCGGGCGCAGACGAATTTCCCTGCGCAAACTGGGGTTCCGCTGACGACGCGTCGATCGGCTCTTCCGGACGGTTTCTTCCAATCTTCGGCGGGCGGAGCTTGCTGAAAAAGCCTCCTCCACCACTGCTGCCCGGTTCCGAGGCAACAGCCATATTGGGATCCACATAGCCCGGCGCCGAAGCCTGCTGCGAGGGCTGGGGTTCCGCATCCATCATTGCTTCCATCAGTCCGGGAACGTGTGTCTCGAATTTTTCTTTCTTAAGGGATTCAATTTCACTTTTCCAAAGGGGCCAAAGCCGGGTTCCTTCTCCGCCTGTTCCTGTGCAGCCAACTGACGTTCCTCTTCGATAAGCGACGTGATAAACGGATCCGGCACATTTCTTTCGACCCGGACACCGCCGTTCTGACTCCAGCTCGACATGTCGTTGGCGGAAACTTTTCGAACCTGCGCGAAGTCCTTTCCCACTTCATTCGTTCCGCCATCTGCCGTTTGATGGCCTTTTCCTCCCGCGCCTGCTGCAGGACTCGATCCTGATCTGTTCATCGATCGTGCGATCAGCAGTTCGCCGCCATCGAAGCCGCCACGGCTTCCCCTTGCGCTGCCTGCGCACTTGAGCGGATTTCCATCATCTGGAACTGGCGGGCCGTCGTCGCATTTGTCGAGCTCGTTGACATGCCGGCAGATGCCGCAGCATTTGAGGGATAGGCGGCGGCCGCTGGAGCCTGCGCAGCTGCCCGTTCTGCCAGAAGCAGGACAGAGACAAGGGCCAATAGATTTACGGTGATGGATGGGAAAATTAGATTCCCGAAAACGGACGGGTTAATCCTGCGGACTTTGTCAGTCATGATTATCGAAGTTGAAAATCTTTTTGAATTTTAACCCCCAGCAAAGGGTTTCGTCCATCAAGAGAATAAATTTTTAGTCAATGATTATGATTTCTATGGAAATACACAATCAGCGGTTTCCGAAGCCCCAAACCGGACTTCATCTTTATCTCTAACGCATTTGCGTTACACAAATTAGAGAATTTGATATTCTCGGGAGGAATACAGAAAGGAGTATCGTCTTTCCGCCGGATTTCCGGAAGTTCAGGCGCAAAAGGCTGCTCCGTTCGCTCAGCCCGGAAGTAGCCCGGGCACGATAGAAAATCCCAAACCCGAAGCCTCGAAAATGAATACCCGACCCATTCTCTGTTCCCTCCTCGCCATTGTCTGCAGCCTCGGCTTTCAGTTGGCTCACTCCCAGCAATCTGTTCAGGCGGTGTTTAACGATGGGGTCCGTCTTTACAACCAGCAGAAATACGAAGAAGCCCTCCGAAATTTCGAACGAATTCTGCAGGTCAAAGCCTCCCACGTTTATGCCCGCAGCTACGCAGCCAAATGCAAAACCGCTCTCGCTGCCGGTGTCGGAAAGAAAAATGACCTCGAAGGACAGCTCTCCAAGGTAATCGTTCCGCAAATTGAACTGAAGGATGCCCCCATCGGAGACGTCCTCGATTTTCTCGCTGACAAAACGGAGGAACTGACCGGCGGCAAGCTTGTCACGAATTTCATCTATCGAGGAACACCGGAGCAGCGGGAAAACACAAACCATTTCTCTGAGCCTTCGCACCGTTCCGATGACAGAAGTCGTCAAATACGTGAGCCAACTGAGCCGGTCCCGCCTTCGCTACGAAGAGCATGCTGTCGTGATCGATCCAAACGGATCTGCTTCAAACCACGATTTCGAATGAAGAGCTTCTCTTGAAGAAAGCCCAGGAGCAGGCAGGACGTAAGAACCCGTTTCTTCAGCAGGAGAAGCCCAAAAGCACCAATCCCTTCGAATAAGGCAGGCACCTCTTTGGCCCGAACCTTTCCCCTCCTCCCGGAACAACTTTCGTTGAGCGGTCCAGTCGCAGTCATAACCGGAGGACGGGGAGATCTGGCTACATCAGTAGCGGAACTTCTCCGCGCCGACGGTATATCGTGGAAACCCCGGGGCGTGATGAGTTGGATGTCCGCGATGCACAAACGGTGGAGAACTGGTTTTCGAACTGCGAGAGAATTGATCTTCTCATCAACAATGCCGGGATCACCGGTGACGGCCTTCTCGCCCGACAGAATCCGGAAGACTGGGGAGACCGTGATTGTGACACAAAATTTGAAGGCGCTCAGCTCTGCTCTCAGCACGCAGCAAGTCGCGCATGATGGCGGCAGCGCGCGGACCTCCAAAATATCGGCTCCTAACTCGGCCCTGCCACCCGCCGGCCGGACAGACTGGCCTATGCCGCGTCCAAAGCCGACTCATCGGCCTGACAAAGAGCTTATGCAAAGGAGCTCGGGAAAAAGAAACATTTCGGTTGCAACTGCAATTCTCCCCTGGATTTCTTGAAACGAAAATGACCGCCGGCGTTACGGAAAGCCGGCCAGAGAAGCGCCGCTCGCCCGGCATTGCGCTCGGCCGTTCAATACCGTAGAAGCCGGCCGCAGGTTTCATCGTTTTCCTTGCGCGATCTGAGCACATCTCCGGGCAGGTCTTTCAGTGGATTTCGCGGGCGTAGAAATCGGGGCTACCTTCAACGCTTCGAACACCACTGCCCCTTCTTTTGGTTTGCTTCGCAAAAAATGGTCCGGACCGATGGATTCGAACCAGCGACCCTCACACACCCCATTGTGGTGCCGCTAACCAAACTGCGCCAAACGTCCCGTTATTCTGACCATTTTCCCTCTCCGCCGGAGCGAAAGGGGGCGCTAAAATCCATGAGATTCCGGGGAAATCAAGCAGGTATTTTACAAGCATCTGCTCCTGCAACCGGGCCACTTCCCTCCCAGTAATAAAAGCACTTCATTCGCTATCCCACCTGTTCGAATATTATGGTAATTATGATTTTTATATTTTTTCTTTGCGAGATTGTCTATTCGGGTTACCTTTTCCGGAACACAACATTTCGGGTGCTTGAAACACACCCTACCCCGCTGAAGGCCCCAATCCTGAAGCACACAAAACCGGAGCAGAACGCAGCCTTTCTGTGGATCGCCCGGAGACCGAGAAATAGCCACAATGAAGCTCTTTGCAGCCATTCTTGCTGTAGGCACGCTCTTCTGCGCGAGCCTGAAAGCAGGGCAGTTCGGAACCGGCTTCGCCGTCAGTCCGAAGGGATTCATTATTACATGTTTTCATGTAGTAAAGGACGCGGAGCGCGTGATTGTACACACTCCGGGAGGACATATGCCCGCCATTATCGTTGCTCTCGATCCTGCAAACGATTTGGCTGTTTTGAAAATCAATGAATGGAGCGGACGCCATCTGGGTCTGGGCAGCATCTCCGAAGTGCACCTGACATCCAACATCATCGCCGCCGGTTTTCCGACCCCAAGATTCTTGGGAAAAACCCGAAGATCTCCACCGGTACGGTGAACGCATTATCAGGCGTTCGCGACGACCCGCGCCTCCTGCAATTCTCTGCTCCTGTCCAAACCTGGAAACTCAGGCGGCCCGGTTATCGCCCAGTCGGGACGAGTTGTCGGAGTCGTTGTCTCCGGCCTCAACTCACTCGATCGCATGAAGCGTGGGGGATACCTGCCCCAGTCAGTGAATTTTGCCGTAAAAACAGAACTCATTGTCCCTCTCCTGGAACACTGCGACGTTAAAATCCCCAGGTTTTCCACCCGCACGAAAGATCGCCAGAAACAAATCGCACGGACGTTGAACTCGATCGTGCTGATCGAAAGCATGGCGAAAGGGGAAACAATGGTTCCGATACCGCAACACGCACCCACACAGGTCAGACCAATGCCGGCGCGGCAACCGGCAACAACTGCCCCGGCCTTCACTCAGGTGGCACTACCTCCACGGAGAATTCCCTGGGTTTTCCCGGATTCCCATGCGAGAGCGCTCTCCGCTCCGAGGTGAGAACCCTGCAGCCCCATGCACTTTGGCGGGCCAGAAACGAGATTTATCTTCGACGCGGCTTTCAGTTCACGACACCGGAAGGACAACACTTTGCCAGTGAATACGGAGCTGCCTACCGCCCCACAACCGCATCCGTAGAACAGGTTCAAGATCAGCTCACCCCTGTTGAAATCGCCAATCTCCAGCTCATCGCAGCTCAGGAACAGGCAATTTCACGCTAAAAAGGGCCGTCAGAGACTCTCGCATTTTTCCTGCTCACGGGTATAATCGCAGAGTGCCGAAACACACACATTCTCCCGGGGAGCGATGGTATCTCCGGACGCCTCGGATCATCTTTCGATGGCTGCTTCGCTTTCTCGGATGGTCATTTCTGGCCGTCCTTGCAGCAGTCGTGCTAGTCGCCATTCTCGCTGTCGTTCTTTACGCGAATCGCGAAAGGGTGGTCAACGAAGCACTCGCCCGCTTCGTCGAACCTTTCGAGGTTTCCGTCGGAGCTATTCATGTCAGGGACATCGGGAAGGTCAAGGTCGAGGATCTCCACCTTTCCCCAAGAGGAACGACAAGCGAGGTTTCCATGATCCGGATTCCGGAATTGCACCTCACCTATGACTTCGATCGCCTTAGACAAAACGGAGAAGTAAAGACAATCGTCGTTGAGAAGCCCGAAATTCTGGTGACCGATCAATTTCTCGGAAATTTGCCGAAATCCAGCGGTGGAGCGGAGCCTTCCTCCGGGTCGGTCGATCTCGCTGATTTTGCCTATTTCACCGAATCCCTCGAAATACGGAACGGGCAGATGAAGCTGGAACTTACCGGCATCCCGGAAATTTCCACGACCTGGAATCTAAACACCGGGCCGCTGAGCTACGGGGATTCCGGCGCCCCGGATAACTCTGTTTCCGTCGGACTGACTGACATTTCAGTCGGGGAAGAAGAAAAAGCGGGTAAGATCGATACCGCTACTGCCGAAATTCTCGTCTATCGTGATCTTTCACGAATCGATGTACCGATTCTCGACCTTTCCGGCATCGCGGCAGAAGTCACTCCGGAATGGTTCAGCAGGCCGGAGGAGAATGCCACCGCTGCCGGCGAGAACGCTCCAGAGACGAAAAATGCTCCTGACTTTCCGGAGATGGTCTTTGAAAAGATCCGTATCGGCCAGTCAGAGTTTTCTATAACCGGCTTTGATGGCAGTGAAGGAACACCTTCTTTCCCCGATGTGTCTTTCGAAACGGAAATCGAGTTTCTCGACGTCAGCTATTCCGACGGACGATGGAGAAGCCCGGCCCCTCTCCGGGTCGATTTCTCCGCTATTGCAATCGGCGAACCGACTTCTCAGTTGGCGTCAATTGACCGGATTTCTGTCATGCTGGAGAATCCGGGAAGCTGATCCATGACCGGACGATATCCGGCCTGACGATCGACGGCATTGATGTCCTGATTTCCGACAAATCGATCGAGCGTTTGCGAAAAGAGACGGAAACGACAACGACTGCGTCATCCGCATCCGATCCGGCTCCATGGATCCTCGAATCGCTGAAAATAACAGATGGAACCTTCCTGCTCCAGGGAGCCACCTTTGGCGGCAAGCCTGCTCCTCGCGTGGAAACCTCTCTTTCCGGTGAATTTTTCGATCTGCGGGTGGGAGGCGAAGATGGTTTTTCTTCTCAGGCGCTTCAGAAACTTTCACTCGGTGCGACCGCCCTTCGCAGCCCGGAAGTGCAGGCGGGAAATGATCCGCTGGTATCTTTCGAGTCCGGAGAACTGGCCCTGCGCTGGTCTGATTTCACGTTCAACAACACGATCGAAACGCTGACGCTGGAAAATCCCGAAATCACATTCACAGACGAAGCGTTGGGCGCGTGGCTCAATCCGGATGAGAAAGAAGAGGTCGTGGGACCGGTAAATCGCCCTGTCTACAAAGTTAAAAAGCTTCAGGTGACGGGCGGTCAGCTCGAAGCCGATTCCCAGTTCGCTGCGGGGCGGGTTCCCAAAATTTACTCCGATTTCAGTATCCGGACCAACGATGCCGAAGAGGCCGCCCCCTTTACCTATGAAATCAGCCTGGAAAATTTCGAGCTGAGAAACCATGCCGTTTCGATTGAGTTTGAAGGTCCACCTGCTCCCCGTTCCCCCACCCTTTTTCCCGATCAACCAGTTGAAGCAGCAGCTCCCTCCCCCATCGCCGAGGAGGAAGTTCTCTCCATTAAAAACATCGAGGTAACTGCGACGGCAGACCAGTTGCAGCGAACCCGCCGAATTGGTACCGTAACTATCGACGGCGCGGAGATGAAAATCGGTGAAGGGCTCAAAGCGATTGTCGACAGCGGGAAAACAGAGAGTGCAGAGGATGATGCTTCCGCGCCCGAACCGGCTGAACCCCGGCAGCTCGCATCCAATGAGCTCCCGACCTGGAGTCTCGAAGAAGTTCAGATTACGAGAAGCCGCGTTTTCTTCGAAGCTCTGGTGCCTCAGGTTGAAGGGCTGGAATTCGACGTCGAAACCATACTTACTGACGTTCCTCTTTCTCCCGACGAACTGCTGGCCCAGGACAAGCTGCAAAAGATCGAGTTGGCCGGCATCGAGATCAAAGACCCCTACGATTCATTCATCACCGTTGCGACCCTTCCGACCATTTTCGTCGAATTTTCCCTCGCCGGGCTCGCCAGTCAGGAGGTGGAGAAGATTGACCTGATCGGTCCGTCACTACACGTCGGACAGGGTCTTTTCTGGTGGATCGACTACCAGCGGAATTTCCGGGAACAAAATGAAGGCGCCAGCATCGGACTGGAGGAAGACACCCTTCCTGAAGAAGCCACCGCCAGCCCGGACTGGGTCGTAAAAACAATCAATGCAACTGCGGGTAAAATCGTTATCGCCCCGACCGGAATCCCGATCGGCATGGTTCCCTTTCCTTTCAACGCGACGACCAGCATGGCAGACGGCAAAACCGAGCTGAAGCTTTCTATACCCGATGAAGATTACGTCTACCGCTTTCCCGACTACAAAGTTGATCTCTACGGACTCACCGGAGACGTCGAATTCAACGTTCCCGTTGAGGAAGTAAACAACAACCTCGTCCAGACATTCGCTCTCGATAAGCTGGTCTGGAAAAAATACGAAGCGGAAATCTTTTCCTTACCGTCACCTTTGACGAAAACGGAATCTACGGTGCGCTCGGGGGAGATGCCTACGGTGGCTATGCCGAGGGCGGATTTAACTTCTACCTGAATGAAGACGGGAAATGGGACGCATGGGTTGCCGGCACCAACATGGAGGCAATGCCGATCACCAACGCGCTCGCTCCCGAAAACTTCCAAATGGACGGGCCGATCTCTTTGAAAATCGTCTCAGGGGGCAGGAAAAAGGCGCTCGGGGAAACGACCGGGGAGTTTCAGACCAGTGCCCCGGGGTGGTTCGATATCAAGAAATTCGACGCCATTCTCGACAAACTTCCCGAGGACTGGACAAATCTGAAAAAGAGCCTCGCCGAGTTGGGGCTCATCGCTGTGAAACGATTTGATTATGACAAAGGCTCCGGTAGCCTCTACCTTCTAGGACGTGATGGAGAACTCGATCTTCGCTTCACCGGCCCCTACGGGTCTCGCGAACTGACCTTTCACCTTCACGATGACCGGGCGCCCGACACGACGGTGGCGGCGGCCGGTCCCGCTAACGAAACAGAAACACAACCCGAAGGTAATGCAGCTGCAGATCCTCCCCGGGCAGACAATCAACTGACTCCAGAAGCCAGCGCACGCCCCGTTGCCTCGCGCGGGCAGTAACCCATGTCGATTTCCCGACAGCTTTTGCCATTTCTGACAATGCTCACGCTGCTTGCGTCGTGCAAACCTTTCGACGTAAACGTTGCACTCCCGAACCGATCAAGGTCGATCTCGACATGGATGTCCATGTCTATCAACACGGGAAGGTCGACAAGAAAACCTCCGAAGAGCAGGAAACTTTCCGCTCCGCGATGGATGCTCGTCGAACCCGGATGGAGGAAGTACAGGAACTGAAAAACAACCGCCTTGTCGGGGAAAATCACCAGGGCGAGTTGTCGGTTCGGACCAAGCCTGCCGGTGAATACGGAGATTATGTCGTCAAAACCGTTTCCGACGAGAATCGCGACCGGGTGACCCTCATGAAAAAAGAGGCCGGGGAGAAAAACGTCACTCTCGATCAGATCCGTGAGGAACAATGGAAACATTGGCAGAGAAAATCCTTTCCCGGTGAATGGATCGAGGTGGAAAACGAGACCGGTGGCTACAAGTGGGAACAGAAAAAGAAAGCGGGCGAGTAAACATAGGTATCGGCGAAATTCATTTCAGGAATCCAGCCCGAGGTAGTTCTTGAAACTGAAAACTTGCCTCTACACTCCCCCATGCGGCAAATCCTCGTCACATCAGCTCTCCCCTACGCAAATGGTCCGATTCATATCGGCCATCTCGTGGAATATCTGCAAACCGACATCTGGGTGCGGTTTCAGAAAATGATGGGCAACCGCTGCATTTACATTTGCGCCGACGATACCCACGGGACCGCCATCACGATCCGCGCCAACGCGGAAAACCGGACCGAGGAAGAACTGATAGCCCAGGTCAGTGAAGAACATCAGCGCGACTTCTCCGGATTTCACATCGAGTTCGATCACTACGGTTCCACCAACAGCGAGGAAAACCGCGCCGTCTGCCACGAAATCTGGCAGTCTCTTCGCGATGCTGACATGGTAGTCGAGGAGGAAATCGACCAACTCTACGATACCGAAAAGGCGTATTTCTCGCCGACCGTTTCGTCCGCGGGACCTGCCCGAATTGCGGATCAAAAGATCAGCCGGGCGACAACTGCGGCTCATGTGGAACGACCTACACCCCGGCTGAACTTGTTGATCCAATCAGCACACTGTCCGGGACCCAACCGGAAATTCGATCGGCAAAGCACCTCTTTGTTCAAATCGAAAAACTTCACGGATTCCTCGATGAGTGGACTCAGTCCGGGACCCTCCCCTCCGAGAGCGCCAATTACCTGAAGAATTTCTTTCTCAACGAACCCTTGCGCGACTGGGACATCTCCCGTCCCGGTCCCTACTTCGGATTTGAAATTCCGGATTCCCCCGGGAACTACTGGTATGTCTGGTTCGATGCGCCGATTGGATATATCGGGACAACGCAACAGTGGTGCAGCGCCAACGGCGAAAAACTCGAGGACTGGTGGATGAGCGATTCCACCGAGATCCACCATTTCATCGGCAAAGACATTCAGTATTTCCACACCCTTTTCTGGCCCGCGATGCTGAAAACGGCCGGGTTCTCCCTCCCGGACAAAGTCCATATTCACGGCTTTCTCACTGTCGACGGGGAAAAATGTCGAAGAGCCGCGGAACCTTCATCGAGGCGGCCACTTACCTGAAGCACCTCGATCCGTCCTACCTCCGCTACTACTACGCGACACGACTTTCGTCCCGGGTGGAAGATCTCGATCTCAATCCGGAGGAATTCGTGAGCAAGATCAACAGCGATCTCGTCGGCAAAGTCGTGAATCTCGCCAGCCGTACCGCAAAATTCATCCAGGGCGTCGGACTCTCCGAAACCTATCCAGATGACGGAGGGCTCTTGA
>SDUX01000071.1:0-19950 GCA_008729055.1 Pyropia haitanensis
GGCAAAAGTGGGTGAGAGCGGCCGACACCGCCATGCACGACCGTGGGGTCGAACCTCGGACATCGAGCGGGCGGATCTATTGCTGGAATGAAGGATGCGCGCCAATGGGCCGCCGGATCGTGTGCAGCATCGCTGTAGACGCAAAAGTGGGCAAAAGTGGGCAAAAGGGCAAAAGTGGGTAGGAAGTGGGTAAGAAGTGGGCAAAAAGTGGGCAAAAAGGGGGCCAAATTTGGGACACAAATGGGCAATTGGGGGCAAGAACTTTCCATAACTGCAAAGAAAATTGAGACGAAAGTCGCCAGAAAGTGGTCCAACAGTGGCCACAAAGTGCGCCCCGCACCCAAACTGTCCACTGCGCGTTCCGCCCGTCACACTGGCGTGGACGGTGTGAGGGCGGAACTTTTGTCGCCGACCGTCACACTGGCTGTCGGGACCCCCACGTGGCAAAAACCATTCCACAAAATTGACACGTGGAAACCGGCGCTCCACAAAACACTCGTTGCATCCAACGGACGCGCCAACGAACGGGTCGGCCAACCACCCCATGCACGACGGTGCGGGTGGAACCTCGGACGTCGCGGGGGCGGATGTATGGCTGGAATAAAGGATGCGAGCGAATTCGGCCGCCGGAGCGCGTGCAGCATTGCTGTACACGCAAAAGTGGGCAAAAGTGGGCAACAGTGGCAAAAGCAAAAGTGGGTGAGGCGGCCGACGACCGCATGCACGACCGTGGGGGTCGAACCTCGGACATCGAGCGGGCGGATCTATTGCTGGAATGAAGGATGCGCGCCAATTTGGCCGCCGGATCGTGTGCAGCATCGCTGTAGACGCAAAAGTGGCAAAAAAAGTGGGCAAAAGTGGGCAAAAGTGGGCAAAAGTGGGTAGGAAGTGGGTAAGAAGTGGGCAAAAAGTGGGCAAAAAGGGGGCCAAATTAGGACACAAATGGGCAATTGGGGCAAGAACTTTCCATAACTGCGAAGAAAATTGAGACGAAAGTCGCCAGAAAGTGGTCCAACAGTCGCCACAAAGTGCGCCCCGCCACCCAAACTGTCCACTGCGCGTTCCGCCCGTCACACTGGCGTGGACGGTGTGAGGGCGGAACTTTTGTCGCCGACCGTCACAGCTGGCTGTCGGGACCCCCACGTGGCAAAAACCATTCCACAAAATTGACACGTGGAAACCGGCGCTCCACAAAACACTCGTTGCATCCAACGGACGCGCCAACGAACGGGTCGGCCAACCACCCCATGCACGACGGTGCGGGTGGAACCTCGGACGTCGAGCGGGCGGATGTATGGCTGGAATAAAGGATGCGAGCGAATTCGGCCGCCGGAGCCCGTGCTGCATTGCTGTACACGCAAAAGTGGGCAAAAGTGGGCAACAGTGGGCAAAAGTGGGTGAGAGGCGGCCGACGACCGCATGCACGACCGTGGGGGTCGAACCTCGGACATCGAGCGGGCGGATCTATTGCTGGAATGAAGGATGCGCGCCAATTTGGCCGCCGGATCGTGTGCAGCATCGCTGTAGACGCAAAAGTGGGCAAAAGTGGGCAAAAGTGGGCAAAAGTGGGTAGGAAGTGGGTAAGAAGTGGGCAAAAAGTGGGCAAAAAGGGGGCCAAATTAGGACACAAATGGCAATTGGGGGCAAGAAGTTTCCAAAACTGCAAAGAAAATTGAGGCGAAAGTCGCCAGAAAGTGGTCCAACAGTGCCACAAAGTGCGCCCCGCCACCCAAACTGTCCACTGCGCGTTCCGCCCGTCACACTGGCGTGGACGGTGTGAGGGCGGAACTTTTGTCGCCGACCGTCACAGCTGGCTGTCGGGACCCCCACGTGGCAAAAACCATTCCACAAAATTGACACGTGGAAACCGGCGCTCCACAAAACACTCGTTGCATCCAACGGACGCGCCAACGAACGGGTCGGCCAACCACCCCATGCACGACGGTGCGGGTGGAACCTCGGACGTCAAGCGGGCGGATGTATGGCTGGAATAAAGGATGCGAGCGAATTCGGCCGCCGGAGCGCGTGCAGCATTGCTGTACACGCAAAAGTGGGCAAAAGTGGGCAACAGTGGGCAAAAGTGGGTGAGGGCGGCCTACCACCGCATGCACGACCGTGGGGGTGGAACCTCGGACATCGAGCGGGTGATCTATGCTGGAATGAAGGATGCGCGCCAATTTGGCCGCCGGATCGTGTGCAGCATCGCTGTAGACGCAAAAGTGGGCAAAAGTGGGCAAAAGTGGGCAAAAGTGGGTAGGAAGTGGGTAAGAAGTGGGCAAAAAGTGGGCAAAAAGGGGGCCAAATTAGGACACAAATGGGCAATTGGGGGCAAGAACTTTCCATAACTGCAAAGAAAATTGAGACGAAAGTCGCCAGAAAGTGGTCCAACAGTCGCCACAAAGTGCGCCCCGCCACCCAAACTGTCCACTGCGCGTTCCGCCCGTCACACTGGCGTGGACGGTGTGAGGGCGGAACTTTTGTCGCCGACCGTCACAGCTGGCTGTCGGGACCCCCACGTGGCAAAAACCATTCCACAAAATTGACACGTGGAAACCGGCGCTCCACAAAACACTCGTTGCATCCAACGGACGCGCCAACGAACGGGTCGGCCAACCACCCCATGCACGACGGTGCGGGTGGAACCTCGGACGTCAAGCGGGCGGATGTATGGCTGGAATAAAGGATGCGAGCGAATTCGGCCGCCGGAGCGCGTGCAGCATTGCTGTACACGCAAAAGTGGGCAAAAGTGGGCAACAGTGGGCAAAAGTGGGTGAGAGGCGGCCGACGACCGCATGCACGACCGTGGGGGTCGAACCTCGGACATCGAGCGGGCGGATCTATTGCTGGAATGAAGGATGCGCGCCAATTTGGCCGCCGGATCGTGTGCAGCATCGCTGTAGACGCAAAAGTGGGCAAAAGTGGGCAAAAGTGGGCAAAAGTGGGCAAAAGTGGGTAGGAAGTGGGTAAGAAGTGGGCAAAAAGTGGGCAAAAAGGGGGCCAAATTAGGACACAAATGGGCAATTGGGGGCAAGAACTTTCCATAACTGCAAAGAAAATTGAGGCGAAAGTCGCCAGAAAGTGGTCCAACAGTCGCCACAAAGTGCGCCCCGCCACCCAAACTGTCCACTGCGCGTTCCGCCCGTCACACTGGCGTGGACGGTGTGAGGGCGGAACTTTTGTCGCCGACCGTCACAGCTGGCTGTCGGGACCCCCACGTGGCAAAAACCATTCCACAAAATTGACACGTGGAAACCGGCGCTCCACAAAACACTCGTTGCATCCAACGGACGCGCCAACGAACGGGTCGGCCAACCACCCCATGCACGACGGTGCGGGTGGAACCTCGGACGTCGAGCGGGCGGATGTATGGCTGGAATAAAGGATGCGAGCGAATTCGGCCGCCGGAGCGCGTGCAGCATTGCTGTACACGCAAAAGTGGGCAAAAGTGGGCAACAGTGGGCAAAAGTGGGTGAGAGGCGGCCGACGACCGCATGCACGACCGTGGGGGTCGAACCTCGGACATCGAGCGGGCGGATCTATTGCTGGAATGAAGGATGCGCGCCAATTTGGCCGCCGGATCGTGTGCAGCATCGCTGTAGACGCAAAAGTGGGCAAAAGTGGGCAAAAGTGGGCAAAAGTGGGCAAAAGTAGGAAGTGGGTAAGAAGTGGGCAAAAAGTGGGCAAAAAGGGGGCCAAATTAGGACACAAATGGGCAATTGGGGGCAAGAACTTTCCATAACTGCAAGAAAATTGAGACGAAAGTCGCCAGAAAGTGGTCCAACAACAAAGTGCGCCCCGCCACCCAAACTGTCCACTGCGCGTTCCGCCCGTCACACTGGCGTGGACGGTGTGAGGGCGGAACTTTTGTCGCCGACCGTCACAGCTGGCTGTCGGGACCCCCACGTGGCAAAAACCATTCCACAAAATTGACACGTGGAAACCGGCGCTCCACAAAACACTCGTTGCATCCAACGGACGCGCCAACGAACGGGTCGGCCAACCACCCCATGCACGACGGTGCGGGTGGAACCTCGGACGTCGAGCGGGCGGATGTATGGCTGGAATAAAGGATGCGAGCGAATTCGGCCGCCGGAGCGCGTGCAGCATTGCTGTACACGCAAAAGTGGGCAAAAGTGGGCAACAGTGGGCAAAAGTGGGTGAGAGGCGGCCGACGACGCATGCACGACCGTGGGGGTCGAACCTCGGACATCGAGCGGGCGGATCTATTGCTGGAATGAAGGATGCGCGCCAATTTGGCCGCCGGATCGTGTGCAGCATCGCTGTAGACGCAAAAGTGGGCAAAAGTGGGCAAAAGTGGGCAAAAGTGGGCAAAAGTGGGCAAAAGTGGGTGGAAGTTGGGTGCCTCGCAAAAGTGGGTCACAAAGTGTTCACACAATTACCGGACACGAACGGGTCGGGGACAACGAACTGGGCACGACGGTGCGGGTGGAACCTCGACGTCGAGCGGGCGGATGTATGGCTGGAATAAAGGATGCGAGCGAATTCGGCCGCCGGAGCGAATGGGTGCCAAAAAGTGGTCATGGGCAACAGTCACAATTTGGCCGGCCGACGTGAGCATCGCTGTCGACGGCGTGGAAAAGTCTCACAACAGTGGCGACAAAACCGGCGCGTTGCATCTGGGCAACTGTGGAAGTGCGGCGTGCCGCCCAAACTGGCGTGGACGGGGCAAAAAGTTGCTGTCGCACCAATTAAAAAAGTGGGCAACAGTGGGCAAAAGTGGGCCCCACGTGGGTGCAAGTTCCACCAACAGTGGTTGACACACTGTGGAATTAGGACACAAATGGTTGAAACGGATTTGCAACCACAACTGCGAGCCGTGCTGCAACACGCACGTGAGACGGCAAAACGTGGGGTCGAACCAGAATCCTGGCCGCCAAAAGCGGTAGCGCAAAAGTGGGCAAAAGTGGGCAAAAGTGGGCCAAAAAGTGGGCAAAAAGGGGGCCACACCAATCAAGGTCCACTGGCTGGAACAAAAACACAAGCGGTGGCACAAAACCATTCGTGTGCGCACGTTCCGATAACACTGGGCAAAAGTGGGCAACAGTGGGCAAAAGTGGGTGAGAGGCGGCCGACGACCGCATGCACGACCGTGGGGTCGAACCTCGGACATCGAGCGGGCGGATCTATTGCTGGAATGAAGGATGCGCGCCAATTTGGCCGCCGGATCGTGTGCAGCATCGCTGTAGACGCAAAAGTGGGCAAAAGTGGGCAAAAGTGGGCAAAAGTGGGCCGGGCAAAATGACCACTGGGCGTAACAAAGTGGGACACAAAAGTGGCAAAAAGATTTTCCACGTGGACCCGGAAAACTTTCCATGGACCAAGGAAAGCGATCGCTCGAAATCGTGTGCGCAAGACGCAAGTGCCCCATGCCACACCAAAAGTGGGCGGGTGCCCTCGCCCGTCACTGCGACACTGGCGTGTGAGGGCGGAACTTTTGTCGCCGACCGTCACAGCTGGCTGTCGGGACCCCCAAGTGGATCGATTCGTCGACGCGGGCGGACGTCTCCCGGGCTGCATTGCTGTACACGCAAAAGTGGGCAAAAGTGGGCAACAGTGGGCAAAAGTGGGTGAGAGGCGGCCGATTTCGGGACATCGCCGGATCCGCGCCAACATCGCAGCAAGACGCAAAAGTGGGCAAAAGTGGGCAAAAGTGGGCAAAAGTGGGCCCCACGCACAAATGGCAAAATTGCCGCAGCGTTGCGTGGAACTGGCAAAGTCTCACAGCATTGACACGTTCGTTGCGGACGCGGAAAGCACGACGGTGCTGGAACCTCGGTTGCCACGAAAAACTGGGCAAAAGTGGGCAACAGTGGGCAAAAGTGGGTGAGAGGCGGCCGACGACCGCATGCACGACCGTGGGGTCGAACCTCGGACATCGAGCGGGCGGAGCCGCGCCAATTTGTCGCATCGCTGCGCAAAAGTGTGGGCACACGTGGGTTTGGGCAAGTGCCAAAAGTGGGCTGGCTGTCGAGGCCCGGACACCGTCACAACGTGGCACCATTCCACAAAATTGACACGTGGAAACCGGCGCTCCACAAGTTGCGGACGCGCCAACGAACTTTGCCATCTGCCGCCGAAAATTGCGCGCCAATTTGGTCGCCGGTGCACAGCAGCAAAAGTGGGTGTGGGCCACCCCACAAACAATTGCCCACAACTTTGAACGCGAAAAAATTGACAACGTTGATTCCGCACGAAACACGTCGACCGCCGTATGGCTGTCTGTGCGATTCCGCCGTCAACAAAACAAGTGTACCCAAAAGTGCAAAAAGTGGGCAACGTGGGCAAAAGGGGTTCGGGACGCGCCATGAAAGTGGTTACAAGGACATCGTTGCGCGCGCCAACGCGGGTTCTGCCCACGGTGCCGTGCTCAACTCAAGTTGGCGGTGATTTTGTGCACGACGAAAATTCGGACGCCGGGCCCCACGTTGCTGCTCCACAAAAATTTGAGAAAAAGCAAAGAGGTTGTGGGATGCACGAACGTGTCGTGCCACCCCAGGACGATGCGATGGAACTGGGAAAAAAGCGCGACCGTCACAGCTGCTGGGCAATTGGGGTGCCCGGGTCAGGCCGCCGGAAGTCGCGTGCAGACACGTGGAAAAAAAACAAATTAGGTTGGGGACGCGCCAACGAACGGGTCGGCCAACCACCCCATGCACGACGGTGCGGGTGGAAGAACTGCCATAATGGCTTGAAAGACGAAAGTCGCCAGAAGCCCAACAGTCATTGCTGCACACCCGCCACCCAAAAGTGTCCACTGCGACGACCCACACTGGCGTGGACGGTGTGAGGGCGGAACTTTTGTCGCCGACCGTCACAGCTGGCTGTCGGGACCCCACGTGGCAAAAACCATTCCACAAAATTGACACGTGGAAACCGGCGCTCCACAAAACACTCGTTGCATCCAACGCGCGGCGGATGCTATTCGCTGGAATGAAGGAATGCGCGCCAATTTGGGCCGGCCGGATGCGTGTGCAGAGCGGGCGGATCTATTGCTGGAATGAAGGATGCGCGCCAATTTGGCCGCCGGATCGTGTGCAGCATCGCTGTAGACGCAAAAGTGGGCAAAAGTGGGCAAAAGTGGGTAGGAAGTGGGTAAGAAGTGGGCAAAAAGTGGGCAAAAAGGGGGCCAAATTAGGACACAAATGGGCAATTGGGGGCAAGAACTTTCCATAACTGCAAAAGAAAATTGAGACGAAAGTCGCCAGAAAGTGGTCCAACAGTCGCCACAAAGTGCGCCCCGCCACCCAAACTGTCCACTGCGCGTTCCGCCCGTCACACTGGCGTGGACGGTGTGAGGGCGGAACTTTTGTCGCCGACCGTCACAGCTGGCTGTCGGGACCCCCACGTGGCAAAAACCATTCCACAAAATTGACACGTGGAAACCGGCGCTCCACAAAACACTCGTTGCATCCAACGGACGCGCCAACGAACGGGTCGGCCAACCACCCCATGCACGACGGTGCGGGTGGAACCTCGGAGCGGGGGCGGATGTATGGCTGGAATAAAGGATGCGAGCGAATTCGGCCGCCGGAGCCCGTGCTGCATTGCTGTACACGCAAAAGTGGGCAAAAGTGGGCAACAGTGGGTGGTGAGGCGGCCGACGACCGCATGCACGACCGTGGGGGTCGAACCTCGGACATCGAGCGGGCGGATCTATTGCTGGAATGAAGGATGCGCGCCAATTTGGCCGCCGGATCGTGTGCAGCATCGCTGTAGACGCAAAAGTGGGCAAAAGTGGGCAAAAGTGGGCAAAAGTGGGTAGGAAGTGGGTAAGAAGTGGGCAAAAAGTGGGCAAAAAGGGGCCAAATTAGGACACAAATGGGCAATTGGGGGCAAGCTGGAATGAAGGATGCGCGCCAATTTGGCCGCCGGATCGTGTGCAGCATTTAGACGCCAAAAAAGTGGGCAAAAGTGGGCAAAAGTGGGCATGGGTAGGAAGTGGGTAAGAAGTGGGCAAAAGTGGGCAAAAAGGGGGCCAAATTAGGACACAAATGGGCAATTGGGGGCAAGAACTGCAAGAAAATTGAGACGAAAGTCGCCAAAAGTGGTCCAACAGTCGCCAAAAGTGCGCCCGCCACCCAAACTGTGCGCGTTCCGCCCGTCACACTGGCGTGGACGGTGTGAGGGCGGAACTTTTGTCGCCGACCGTCACAGCTGGCTGTCGGACCCCCACGTGGCAAAAAACCATTCCACAAAATTGACACGTGGAAACCGGCGCTCCAAGTTGCATCCAACGGACGCGCCAAACGAACGGGTCGGCCAACCACCCCATGCACGACGGTGCGGGTGGAACCTCGGACGTCAAGCGGGCGGATGTATGGCTGGAATAAAGGATGCGAGCGAATTCGGCCGCCGGAGCCGTGCAGCATTGCTGTACACGCAAAAGTGGCAAAGTGGCAACAGTGGCAAAAGTGGGTGAGATGCCGCACGCACGACCGTGGGGGTCGAACCTCGGACATCGAGCGGGCGGATCTATTGGGAATGAAGATGCGCGCCAATTTGGCCGCCGGATCGTGTGCAGCATCGCTGTAGACCAAAAGTGGGCAAAAGTGGGCAAAAGTGGGCAAAAGTGGGCAAAAGTGGGTAAAAGAAGTGGGCAAAAAGTGGCAAAAAGGGGGCCAAATTAGGACACAATGGCCAATTGGGGGCAAGAACTTTCCATAACTGCAAAGAAAATTGAGGCGAAAGTCGCCAGAAAGTGGTCCAACAGTCGCCACAAAGTGCGCCCCGCCACCCAAACTGTCCACTGCGCGTTCCGCCCGTCACACTGGCGTGGACGGTGTGAGGGCGGAACTTTTGTCGCCGACCGTCACAGCTGGCTGTCGGGACCCCCACGTGGCAAAAACCATTCCACAAAATTGACACGTGGAAACCGGCGCTCCACAAAACACTCGTTGCATCCAACGGACGCGCCAACGAACGGGTCGGCCAACCACCCCATGCACGACGGTGCGGGTGGAACCTCGGACGTCGAGCGGGCGGATGTATGGCTGGAATAAAGGATGCGAGCGAATTCGGCCGCCGGAGCCCGTGCTGCATTGCTGTACACGCAAAAGTGGGCAAAAGTGGGCAACAGTGGGCAAAAGTGGGTGAGAGGCGGCCGACGACCGCATGCACGACCGTGGGGGTCGAACCTCGGACATCGAGCGGGCGGATCTATTGCTGGAATGAAGGATGCGCGCCAATTTGGCCGCCGGATCGTGTGCAGCATCGCTGTAGACGCAAAAGTGGGCAAAAGTGGGCAAAAGTGGGCAAAAGTGGGTAGGAAGTGGGTAAGAAGTGGGCAAAAAGTGGGCAAAAAGGGGGCCAAATTAGGACACAAATGGGCAATTGGGGGCAAGAACTTTCCATAACTGCAAAGAAAATTGAGGCGAAAGTCGCCAGAAAGTGGTCCAACAGTCGCCACAAAGTGCGCCCCGCCACCCAAACTGTCCACTGCGCGTTCCGCCCGTCACACTGGCGTGGACGGTGTGAGGGCGGAACTTTTGTCGCCGACCGTCACAGCTGGCTGTCGGGACCCCCACGTGGCAAAAACCATTCCACAAAATTGACACGTGGAAACCGGCGCTCCACAAAACACTCGTTGCATCCAACGGACGCGCCAACGAACGGGTCGGCCAACCACCCCATGCACGACGGTGCGGGTGGAACCTCGGACGTCGAGCGGGCGGATGTATGGCTGGAATAAAGGATGCGAGCGAATTCGGCCGCCGGAGCCCGTGCTGCATTGCTGTACACGCAAAAGTGGGCAAAAGTGGGCAACAGTGGGCAAAAGTGGGTGAGAGGCGGCCGACGACCGCATGCACGACCGTGGGGGTCGAACCTCGGACATCGAGCGGGCGGATCTATTGCTGGAATGAAGGATGCGCGCCAATTTGGCCGCCGGATCGTGTGCAGCATCGCTGTAGACGCAAAAGTGGGCAAAAGTGGGCAAAAGTGGGCAAAAGTGGGTAGGAAGTGGGTAAGAAGTGGGCAAAAAGTGGGCAAAAAGGGGGCCAAATTAGGACACAAATGGGCAATTGGGGGCAAGAACTTTCCATAACTGCAAAGAAAATTGAGGCGAAAGTCGCCAGAAAGTGGTCCAACAGTCGCCACAAAGTGCGCCCCGCCACCCAAACTGTCCACTGCGCGTTCCGCCCGTCACACTGGCGTGGACGGTGTGAGGGCGGAACTTTTGTCGCCGACCGTCACAGCTGGCTGTCGGGACCCCCACGTGGCAAAAACCATTCCACAAAATTGACACGTGGAAACCGGCGCTCCACAAAACACTCGTTGCATCCAACGGACGCGCCAACGAACGGGTCGGCCAACCACCCCATGCACGACGGTGCGGGTGGAACCTCGGACGTCGAGCGGGCGGATGTATGGCTGGAATAAAGGATGCGAGCGAATTCGGCCGCCGGAGCCCGTGCTGCATTGCTGTACACGCAAAAGTGGGCAAAAGTGGGCAACAGTGGGCAAAAGTGGGTGAGAGGCGGCCGACGACCGCATGCACGACCGTGGGGGTCGAACCTCGGACATCGAGCGGGCGGATCTATTGCTGGAATGAAGGATGCGCGCCAATTTGGCCGCCGGATCGTGTGCAGCATCGCTGTAGACGCAAAAGTGGGCAAAAGTGGGCAAAAGTGGGCAAAAGTGGGTAGGAAGTGGGTAAGAAGTGGGCAAAAAGTGGGCAAAAAGGGGGCCAAATTAGGACACAAATGGGCAATTGGGGGCAAGAACTTTCCATAACTGCAAAGAAAATTGAGGCGAAAGTCGCCAGAAAGTGGTCCAACAGTCGCCACAAAGTGCGCCCCGCCACCCAAACTGTCCACTGCGCGTTCCGCCCGTCACACTGGCGTGGACGGTGTGAGGGCGGAACTTTTGTCGCCGACCGTCACAGCTGGCTGTCGGGACCCCCACGTGGCAAAAACCATTCCACAAAATTGACACGTGGAAACCGGCGCTCCACAAAACACTCGTTGCATCCAACGGACGCGCCAACGAACGGGTCGGCCAACCACCCCATGCACGACGGTGCGGGTGGAACCTCGGACGTCGAGCGGGCGGATGTATGGCTGGAATAAAGGATGCGAGCGAATTCGGCCGCCGGAGCCCGTGCTGCATTGCTGTACACGCAAAAGTGGGCAAAAGTGGGCAACAGTGGGCAAAAGTGGGTGAGAGGCGGCCGACGACCGCATGCACGACCGTGGGGGTCGAACCTCGGACATCGAGCGGGCGGATCTATTGCTGGAATGAAGGATGCGCGCCAATTTGGCCGCCGGATCGTGTGCAGCATCGCTGTAGACGCAAAAGTGGGCAAAAGTGGGCAAAAGTGGGCAAAAGTGGGTAGGAAGTGGGTAAGAAGTGGGCAAAAAGTGGGCAAAAAGGGGGCCAAATTAGGACACAAATGGGCAATTGGGGGCAAGAACTTTCCATAACTGCAAAGAAAATTGAGGCGAAAGTCGCCAGAAAGTGGTCCAACAGTCGCCACAAAGTGCGCCCCGCCACCCAAACTGTCCACTGCGCGTTCCGCCCGTCACACTGGCGTGGACGGTGTGAGGGCGGAACTTTTGTCGCCGACCGTCACAGCTGGCTGTCGGGACCCCCACGTGGCAAAAACCATTCCACAAAATTGACACGTGGAAACCGGCGCTCCACAAAACACTCGTTGCATCCAACGGACGCGCCAACGAACGGGTCGGCCAACCACCCCATGCACGACGGTGCGGGTGGAACCTCGGACGTCGAGCGGGCGGATGTATGGCTGGAATAAAGGATGCGAGCGAATTCGGCCGCCGGAGCCCGTGCTGCATTGCTGTACACGCAAAAGTGGGCAAAAGTGGGCAACAGTGGGCAAAAGTGGGTGAGAGGCGGCCGACGACCGCATGCACGACCGTGGGGGTCGAACCTCGGACATCGAGCGGGCGGATCTATTGCTGGAATGAAGGATGCGCGCCAATTTGGCCGCCGGATCGTGTGCAGCATCGCTGTAGACGCAAAAGTGGGCAAAAGTGGGCAAAAGTGGGCAAAAGTGGGTAGGAAGTGGGTAAGAAGTGGGCAAAAAGTGGGCAAAAAGGGGGCCAAATTAGGACACAAATGGGCAATTGGGGGCAAGAACTTTCCATAACTGCAAAGAAAATTGAGGCGAAAGTCGCCAGAAAGTGGTCCAACAGTCGCCACAAAGTGCGCCCCGCCACCCAAACTGTCCACTGCGCGTTCCGCCCGTCACACTGGCGTGGACGGTGTGAGGGCGGAACTTTTGTCGCCGACCGTCACAGCTGGCTGTCGGGACCCCCACGTGGCAAAAACCATTCCACAAAATTGACACGTGGAAACCGGCGCTCCACAAAACACTCGTTGCATCCAACGGACGCGCCAACGAACGGGTCGGCCAACCACCCCATGCACGACGGTGCGGGTGGAACCTCGGACGTCGAGCGGGCGGATGTATGGCTGGAATAAAGGATGCGAGCGAATTCGGCCGCCGGAGCCCGTGCTGCATTGCTGTACACGCAAAAGTGGGCAAAAGTGGGCAACAGTGGGCAAAAGTGGGTGAGAGGCGGCCGACGACCGCATGCACGACCGTGGGGGTCGAACCTCGGACATCGAGCGGGCGGATCTATTGCTGGAATGAAGGATGCGCGCCAATTTGGCCGCCGGATCGTGTGCAGCATCGCTGTAGACGCAAAAGTGGGCAAAAGTGGGCAAAAGTGGGCAAAAGTGGGTAGGAAGTGGGTAAGAAGTGGGCAAAAAGTGGGCAAAAAGGGGGCCAAATTAGGACACAAATGGGCAATTGGGGGCAAGAACTTTCCATAACTGCAAAGAAAATTGAGGCGAAAGTCGCCAGAAAGTGGTCCAACAGTCGCCACAAAGTGCGCCCCGCCACCCAAACTGTCCACTGCGCGTTCCGCCCGTCACACTGGCGTGGACGGTGTGAGGGCGGAACTTTTGTCGCCGACCGTCACAGCTGGCTGTCGGGACCCCCACGTGGCAAAAACCATTCCACAAAATTGACACGTGGAAACCGGCGCTCCACAAAACACTCGTTGCATCCAACGGACGCGCCAACGAACGGGTCGGCCAACCACCCCATGCACGACGGTGCGGGTGGAACCTCGGACGTCGAGCGGGCGGATGTATGGCTGGAATAAAGGATGCGAGCGAATTCGGCCGCCGGAGCCCGTGCTGCATTGCTGTACACGCAAAAGTGGGCAAAAGTGGGCAACAGTGGGCAAAAGTGGGTGAGAGGCGGCCGACGACCGCATGCACGACCGTGGGGGTCGAACCTCGGACATCGAGCGGGCGGATCTATTGCTGGAATGAAGGATGCGCGCCAATTTGGCCGCCGGATCGTGTGCAGCATCGCTGTAGACGCAAAAGTGGGCAAAAGTGGGCAAAAGTGGGCAAAAGTGGGTAGGAAGTGGGTAAGAAGTGGGCAAAAAGTGGGCAAAAAGGGGGCCAAATTAGGACACAAATGGGCAATTGGGGGCAAGAACTTTCCATAACTGCAAAGAAAATTGAGGCGAAAGTCGCCAGAAAGTGGTCCAACAGTCGCCACAAAGTGCGCCCCGCCACCCAAACTGTCCACTGCGCGTTCCGCCCGTCACACTGGCGTGGACGGTGTGAGGGCGGAACTTTTGTCGCCGACCGTCACAGCTGGCTGTCGGGACCCCCACGTGGCAAAAACCATTCCACAAAATTGACACGTGGAAACCGGCGCTCCACAAAACACTCGTTGCATCCAACGGACGCGCCAACGAACGGGTCGGCCAACCACCCCATGCACGACGGTGCGGGTGGAACCTCGGACGTCGAGCGGGCGGATGTATGGCTGGAATAAAGGATGCGAGCGAATTCGGCCGCCGGAGCCCGTGCTGCATTGCTGTACACGCAAAAGTGGGCAAAAGTGGGCAACAGTGGGCAAAAGTGGGTGAGAGGCGGCCGACGACCGCATGCACGACCGTGGGGGTCGAACCTCGGACATCGAGCGGGCGGATCTATTGCTGGAATGAAGGATGCGCGCCAATTTGGCCGCCGGATCGTGTGCAGCATCGCTGTAGACGCAAAAGTGGGCAAAAGTGGGCAAAAGTGGGCAAAAGTGGGTAGGAAGTGGGTAAGAAGTGGGCAAAAAGTGGGCAAAAAGGGGGCCAAATTAGGACACAAATGGGCAATTGGGGGCAAGAACTTTCCATAACTGCAAAGAAAATTGAGGCGAAAGTCGCCAGAAAGTGGTCCAACAGTCGCCACAAAGTGCGCCCCGCCACCCAAACTGTCCACTGCGCGTTCCGCCCGTCACACTGGCGTGGACGGTGTGAGGGCGGAACTTTTGTCGCCGACCGTCACAGCTGGCTGTCGGGACCCCCACGTGGCAAAAACCATTCCACAAAATTGACACGTGGAAACCGGCGCTCCACAAAACACTCGTTGCATCCAACGGACGCGCCAACGAACGGGTCGGCCAACCACCCCATGCACGACGGTGCGGGTGGAACCTCGGACGTCGAGCGGGCGGATGTATGGCTGGAATAAAGGATGCGAGCGAATTCGGCCGCCGGAGCCCGTGCTGCATTGCTGTACACGCAAAAGTGGGCAAAAGTGGGCAACAGTGGGCAAAAGTGGGTGAGAGGCGGCCGACGACCGCATGCACGACCGTGGGGGTCGAACCTCGGACATCGAGCGGGCGGATCTATTGCTGGAATGAAGGATGCGCGCCAATTTGGCCGCCGGATCGTGTGCAGCATCGCTGTAGACGCAAAAGTGGGCAAAAGTGGGCAAAAGTGGGCAAAAGTGGGTAGGAAGTGGGTAAGAAGTGGGCAAAAAGTGGGCAAAAAGGGGGCCAAATTAGGACACAAATGGGCAATTGGGGGCAAGAACTTTCCATAACTGCAAAGAAAATTGAGGCGAAAGTCGCCAGAAAGTGGTCCAACAGTCGCCACAAAGTGCGCCCCGCCACCCAAACTGTCCACTGCGCGTTCCGCCCGTCACACTGGCGTGGACGGTGTGAGGGCGGAACTTTTGTCGCCGACCGTCACAGCTGGCTGTCGGGACCCCCACGTGGCAAAAACCATTCCACAAAATTGACACGTGGAAACCGGCGCTCCACAAAACACTCGTTGCATCCAACGGACGCGCCAACGAACGGGTCGGCCAACCACCCCATGCACGACGGTGCGGGTGGAACCTCGGACGTCGAGCGGGCGGATGTATGGCTGGAATAAAGGATGCGAGCGAATTCGGCCGCCGGAGCCCGTGCTGCATTGCTGTACACGCAAAAGTGGGCAAAAGTGGGCAACAGTGGGCAAAAGTGGGTGAGAGGCGGCCGACGACCGCATGCACGACCGTGGGGGTCGAACCTCGGACATCGAGCGGGCGGATCTATTGCTGGAATGAAGGATGCGCGCCAATTTGGCCGCCGGATCGTGTGCAGCATCGCTGTAGACGCAAAAGTGGGCAAAAGTGGGCAAAAGTGGGCAAAAGTGGGTAGGAAGTGGGTAAGAAGTGGGCAAAAAGTGGGCAAAAAGGGGGCCAAATTAGGACACAAATGGGCAATTGGGGGCAAGAACTTTCCATAACTGCAAAGAAAATTGAGGCGAAAGTCGCCAGAAAGTGGTCCAACAGTCGCCACAAAGTGCGCCCCGCCACCCAAACTGTCCACTGCGCGTTCCGCCCGTCACACTGGCGTGGACGGTGTGAGGGCGGAACTTTTGTCGCCGACCGTCACAGCTGGCTGTCGGGACCCCCACGTGGCAAAAACCATTCCACAAAATTGACACGTGGAAACCGGCGCTCCACAAAACACTCGTTGCATCCAACGGACGCGCCAACGAACGGGTCGGCCAACCACCCCATGCACGACGGTGCGGGTGGAACCTCGGACGTCGAGCGGGCGGATGTATGGCTGGAATAAAGGATGCGAGCGAATTCGGCCGCCGGAGCCCGTGCTGCATTGCTGTACACGCAAAAGTGGGCAAAAGTGGGCAACAGTGGGCAAAAGTGGGTGAGAGGCGGCCGACGACCGCATGCACGACCGTGGGGGTCGAACCTCGGACATCGAGCGGGCGGATCTATTGCTGGAATGAAGGATGCGCGCCAATTTGGCCGCCGGATCGTGTGCAGCATCGCTGTAGACGCAAAAGTGGGCAAAAGTGGGCAAAAGTGGGCAAAAGTGGGTAGGAAGTGGGTAAGAAGTGGGCAAAAAGTGGGCAAAAAGGGGGCCAAATTAGGACACAAATGGGCAATTGGGGGCAAGAACTTTCCATAACTGCAAAGAAAATTGAGGCGAAAGTCGCCAGAAAGTGGTCCAACAGTCGCCACAAAGTGCGCCCCGCCACCCAAACTGTCCACTGCGCGTTCCGCCCGTCACACTGGCGTGGACGGTGTGAGGGCGGAACTTTTGTCGCCGACCGTCACAGCTGGCTGTCGGGACCCCCACGTGGCAAAAACCATTCCACAAAATTGACACGTGGAAACCGGCGCTCCACAAAACACTCGTTGCATCCAACGGACGCGCCAACGAACGGGTCGGCCAACCACCCCATGCACGACGGTGCGGGTGGAACCTCGGACGTCGAGCGGGCGGATGTATGGCTGGAATAAAGGATGCGAGCGAATTCGGCCGCCGGAGCCCGTGCTGCATTGCTGTACACGCAAAAGTGGGCAAAAGTGGGCAACAGTGGGCAAAAGTGGGTGAGAGGCGGCCGACGACCGCATGCACGACCGTGGGGGTCGAACCTCGGACATCGAGCGGGCGGATCTATTGCTGGAATGAAGGATGCGCGCCAATTTGGCCGCCGGATCGTGTGCAGCATCGCTGTAGACGCAAAAGTGGGCAAAAGTGGGCAAAAGTGGGCAAAAGTGGGTAGGAAGTGGGTAAGAAGTGGGCAAAAAGTGGGCAAAAAGGGGGCCAAATTAGGACACAAATGGGCAATTGGGGGCAAGAACTTTCCATAACTGCAAAGAAAATTGAGGCGAAAGTCGCCAGAAAGTGGTCCAACAGTCGCCACAAAGTGCGCCCCGCCACCCAAACTGTCCACTGCGCGTTCCGCCCGTCACACTGGCGTGGACGGTGTGAGGGCGGAACTTTTGTCGCCGACCGTCACAGCTGGCTGTCGGGACCCCCACGTGGCAAAAACCATTCCACAAAATTGACACGTGGAAACCGGCGCTCCACAAAACACTCGTTGCATCCAACGGACGCGCCAACGAACGGGTCGGCCAACCACCCCATGCACGACGGTGCGGGTGGAACCTCGGACGTCGAGCGGGCGGATGTATGGCTGGAATAAAGGATGCGAGCGAATTCGGCCGCCGGAGCCCGTGCTGCATTGCTGTACACGCAAAAGTGGGCAAAAGTGGGCAACAGTGGGCAAAAGTGGGTGAGAGGCGGCCGACGACCGCATGCACGACCGTGGGGGTCGAACCTCGGACATCGAGCGGGCGGATCTATTGCTGGAATGAAGGATGCGCGCCAATTTGGCCGCCGGATCGTGTGCAGCATCGCTGTAGACGCAAAAGTGGGCAAAAGTGGGCAAAAGTGGGCAAAAGTGGGTAGGAAGTGGGTAAGAAGTGGGCAAAAAGTGGGCAAAAAGGGGGCCAAATTAGGACACAAATGGGCAATTGGGGGCAAGAACTTTCCATAACTGCAAAGAAAATTGAGGCGAAAGTCGCCAGAAAGTGGTCCAACAGTCGCCACAAAGTGCGCCCCGCCACCCAAACTGTCCACTGCGCGTTCCGCCCGTCACACTGGCGTGGACGGTGTGAGGGCGGAACTTTTGTCGCCGACCGTCACAGCTGGCTGTCGGGACCCCCACGTGGCAAAAACCATTCCACAAAATTGACACGTGGAAACCGGCGCTCCACAAAACACTCGTTGCATCCAACGGACGCGCCAACGAACGGGTCGGCCAACCACCCCATGCACGACGGTGCGGGTGGAACCTCGGACGTCGAGCGGGCGGATGTATGGCTGGAATAAAGGATGCGAGCGAATTCGGCCGCCGGAGCCCGTGCTGCATTGCTGTACACGCAAAAGTGGGCAAAAGTGGGCAACAGTGGGCAAAAGTGGGTGAGAGGCGGCCGACGACCGCATGCACGACCGTGGGGGTCGAACCTCGGACATCGAGCGGGCGGATCTATTGCTGGAATGAAGGATGCGCGCCAATTTGGCCGCCGGATCGTGTGCAGCATCGCTGTAGACGCAAAAGTGGGCAAAAGTGGGCAAAAGTGGGCAAAAGTGGGTAGGAAGTGGGTAAGAAGTGGGCAAAAAGTGGGCAAAAAGGGGGCCAAATTAGGACACAAATGGGCAATTGGGGGCAAGAACTTTCCATAACTGCAAAGAAAATTGAGGCGAAAGTCGCCAGAAAGTGGTCCAACAGTCGCCACAAAGTGCGCCCCGCCACCCAAACTGTCCACTGCGCGTTCCGCCCGTCACACTGGCGTGGACGGTGTGAGGGCGGAACTTTTGTCGCCGACCGTCACAGCTGGCTGTCGGGACCCCCACGTGGCAAAAACCATTCCACAAAATTGACACGTGGAAACCGGCGCTCCACAAAACACTCGTTGCATCCAACGGACGCGCCAACGAACGGGTCGGCCAACCACCCCATGCACGACGGTGCGGGTGGAACCTCGGACGTCGAGCGGGCGGATGTATGGCTGGAATAAAGGATGCGAGCGAATTCGGCCGCCGGAGCCCGTGCTGCATTGCTGTACACGCAAAAGTGGGCAAAAGTGGGCAACAGTGGGCAAAAGTGGGTGAGAGGCGGCCGACGACCGCATGCACGACCGTGGGGGTCGAACCTCGGACATCGAGCGGGCGGATCTATTGCTGGAATGAAGGATGCGCGCCAATTTGGCCGCCGGATCGTGTGCAGCATCGCTGTAGACGCAAAAGTGGGCAAAAGTGGGCAAAAGTGGGCAAAAGTGGGTAGGAAGTGGGTAAGAAGTGGGCAAAAAGTGGGCAAAAAGGGGGCCAAATTAGGACACAAATGGGCAATTGGGGGCAAGAACTTTCCATAACTGCAAAGAAAATTGAGGCGAAAGTCGCCAGAAAGTGGTCCAACAGTCGCCACAAAGTGCGCCCCGCCACCCAAACTGTCCACTGCGCGTTCCGCCCGTCACACTGGCGTGGACGGTGTGAGGGCGGAACTTTTGTCGCCGACCGTCACAGCTGGCTGTCGGGACCCCCACGTGGCAAAAACCATTCCACAAAATTGACACGTGGAAACCGGCGCTCCACAAAACACTCGTTGCATCCAACGGACGCGCCAACGAACGGGTCGGCCAACCACCCCATGCACGACGGTGCGGGTGGAACCTCGGACGTCGAGCGGGCGGATGTATGGCTGGAATAAAGGATGCGAGCGAATTCGGCCGCCGGAGCCCGTGCTGCATTGCTGTACACGCAAAAGTGGGCAAAAGTGGGCAACAGTGGGCAAAAGTGGGTGAGAGGCGGCCGACGACCGCATGCACGACCGTGGGGGTCGAACCTCGGACATCGAGCGGGCGGATCTATTGCTGGAATGAAGGATGCGCGCCAATTTGGCCGCCGGATCGTGTGCAGCATCGCTGTAGACGCAAAAGTGGGCAAAAGTGGGCAAAAGTGGGCAAAAGTGGGTAGGAAGTGGGTAAGAAGTGGGCAAAAAGTGGGCAAAAAGGGGGCCAAATTAGGACACAAATGGGCAATTGGGGGCAAGAACTTTCCATAACTGCAAGAAAATTGAGACGAAAGTCGCCAGAAAGTGGTCCAACAGTCGCCACAAAGTGCGCCCCGCCACCCAAACTGTCCACTGCGCGTTCCGCCCGTCACACTGGCGTGGACGGTGTGAGGGCGGAACTTTTGTCGCCGACCGTCACAGCTGGCTGTCGGGACCCCCACGTGGCAAAAACCATTCCACAAAATTGACACGTGGAAACCGGCGCTCCACAAACACTCGTTGCATCCAACGG
>SDUX01000071.1:20256-49606 GCA_008729055.1 Pyropia haitanensis
CAATTGGGGGCCAGAAGTTTTGCAAAGAAAATTGAGGCGAAAGTCGCCAGAAAGGTCCAACAGTCGCCACAAAGTGCGCCCCGCCACCCAAAACTGTCCACTGCGCGTTCCGCCCGTCACACTGGCGTGGACGGTGTGAGGGCGGAACTTTTGTCGCCGACCGTCACAGCTGGCTGTCGGGACCCCCACGTGGCAAAACCATTCCACAAAATGACACGTGGAAACCGGCGCTCCACAAAACACTCGTTGCATCCAACGACGCGCCAACGAACGGGTCGGCCAACCACCCCATGCACGACGGTGCGGGTGGAACCTCGGACGTCAAGCGGGCGGATGTATGGCTGGAATAAAGGATGCGAGCGAATTCGGCCGCCGGAGCGCGTGCAGCATTGCTGTACACGCAAAAGTGGGCAAAAGTGGGCAACAGTGGGCAAAAGTGGGTGAGAGGCGGCCGACGACCGCATGCACGACCGTGGGGGTCGAACCTCGGACATCGAGCGGGCGGATCTATTGCTGGAATGAAGGATGCGCGCCAATTTGGCCGCCGGATCGTGTGCAGCATCGCTGTAGACGCAAAAGTGGGCAAAAGTGGGCAAAAGTGGGCAAAAGTGGGTAGGAAGTGGGTAAGAAGTGGGCAAAAAGTGGGCAAAAAGGGGGCCAAATTAGGACACAAATGGGCAATTGGGGGCAAGAACTTTCCATAACTGCGAAGAAAATTGAGACGAAAGTCGCCAGAAAGTGGTCCAACAGTCGCCACAAAGTGCGCCCCGCCACCCAAACTGTCCACTGCGCGTTCCGCCCGTCACACTGGCGTGGACGGTGTGAGGGCGGAACTTTTGTCGCCGACCGTCACAGCTGGCTGTCGGGACCCCCACGTGGCAAAAACCATTCCACAAAATTGACACGTGGAAACCGGCGCTCCACAAAACACTCGTTGCATCCAACGGACGCGCCAACGAACGGGTCGGCCAACCACCCCATGCACGACGGTGCGGGTGGAACCTCGGACGTCAAGCGGGCGGATGTATGGCTGGAATAAAGGATGCGAGCGAATTCGGCCGCCGGAGCGCGTGCAGCATTGCTGTACACGCAAAAGTGGGCAAAAGTGGGCAACAGTGGGCAAAAGTGGGTGAGAGGCGGCCGACGACCGCATGCACGACCGTGGGGGTCGAACCTCGGACATCGAGCGGGCGGATCTATTGCTGGAATGAAGTATGCGCGCCAATTTGGCCGCCGGATCGTGTGCAGCATCGCTGTAGACGCAAAAGTGGGCAAAAGTGGGCAAAAGTGGGCAAAAGTGGGCAAAAGTGGGCAAAAGTGGGTAGGAAGTGGGTAAGAAGTGGGCAAAAAGTGGGCAAAAAGGGGGCCAAATTAGGACACAAATGGGCAATTGGGGGCAAGAACTTTCCATAACTGCGAAGAAAATTGAGACGAAAGTCGCCAGAAAGTGGTCCAACAGTCGCCACAAAGTGCGCCCCGCCACCCAAACTGTCCACTGCGCGTTCCGCCCGTCACACTGGCGTGGACGGTGTGAGGGCGGAACTTTTGTCGCCGACCGTCACAGCTGGCTGTCGGGACCCCCACGTGGCAAAAACCATTCCACAAAATTGACACGTGGAAACCGGCGCTCCACAAAACACTCGTTGCATCCAACGGACGCGCCAACGAACGGGTCGGCCAACCACCTCATGCACGACGGTGCGGGTGGAACCTCTGACGTCGAGCGGGCGGATGTATGGCTGGAATAAAGGATGCGAGCGAATTCGGCCGCCGGAGCCCGTGCTGCATTGCTGTACACGCAAAAGTGGGCAAAAGTGGGCAACAGTGGGCAAAAGTGGGTGAGAGGCGGCCGACGACCGCATGCACGACCGTGGGGGTCGAACCTCGGACATCGAGCGGGCGGATCTATTGCTGGAATGAAGGATGCGCGCCAATTTGGCCGCCGGATCGTGTGCAGCATCGCTGTAGACGCAAAAGTGGGCAAAAGTGGGCAAAAGTGGGCAAAAGTGGGTAGGATGTGGGTAAGAAGTGGGCAAAAAGTGGGCAAAAAGGGGGCCAAATTGGGACACAAATGGCCAATTGGGGGCCAGAAGTTTCCAAAACTGCAAAGAAAATTGAGGCGAAAGTCGCCAGAAAGTCGTCCAACAGTGGCCACAAAGTGCGCCCCGCCACCCAAACTGTCCACTGCGCGTTCCGCCCGTCACACTGGCGTGGACGGTGTGAGGGCGGAACTTTTGTCGCCGACCGTCACAGCTGGCTGTCGGGACCCCCACGTGGCAAAAACCATTCCACAAAATTGACACGTGGAAACCGGCGCTCCACAAAACACTCGTTGCATCCAACAGACGCGCCAACGAACGGGTCGGCCAACCACCCCATGCACGACGGTGCGGGTGGAACCTCGGACGTCAAGCGGGCGGATGTATGGCTGGAATAAAGGATGCGAGCGAATTCGGCCGCCGGAGCGCGTGCAGCATTGCTGTACACGCAAAAGTGGGCAAAAGTGGGCAACAGTGGGCAAAAGTGGGTGAGAGGCGGCCGACGACCGCATGCACGACCGTGGGGTCGAACCTCGGACATCGAGCGGGCGGATCTATTGCTGGAATGAAGGATGCGCGCCAATTTGGCCGCCGGATCGTGTGCAGCATCGCTGTAGACGCAAAAGTGGGCAAAAGTGGGCAAAAGTGGGCAAAAGTGTGGTAGGAAGTGGGTAAGAAGTGGGCAAAAAGTGGGCAAAAAGGGGGCCAAATTAGGACACAAATGGGCAATTGGGGGCAAGAACTTTCCATAACTGCGAAGAAAATTGAGACGAAAGTCGCCAGAAAGTGGTCCAACAGTCGCCACAAAGTGCGCCCCGCCACCCAAACTGTCCACTGCGCGTTCCGCCCGTCACACTGGCGTGGACGGTGTGAGGGCGGAACTTTTGTCGCCGACCGTCACAGCTGGCTGTCGGGACCCCCACGTGGCAAAAACCATTCCACAAAATTGACACGTGGAAACCGGCGCTCCACAAAACACTCGTTGCATCCAACGGACGCGCCAACGAACGGGTCGGCCAACCACCCCATGCACGACGGTGCGGGTGGAACCTCGGACGTCAAGCGGGCGGATGTATGGCTGGAATAAAGGATGCGAGCGAATTCGGCCGCCGGAGCGCGTGCAGCATTGCTGTACACGCAAAAGTGGGCAAAAGTGGGCAACAGTGGGCAAAAGTGGGTGAGAGGCGGCCGACGACCGCATGCACGACCGTGGGGGTCGAACCTCGGACATCGAGCGGGCGGATCTATTGCTGGAATGAAGTATGCGCGCCAATTTGGCCGCCGGATCGTGTGCAGCATCGCTGTAGACGCAAAAGTGGGCAAAAGTGGGCAAAAGTGGGCAAAAGTGGGCAAAAGTGGGCAAAAGTGGGTAGGAAGTGGGTAAGAAGTGGGCAAAAAGTGGGCAAAAAGGGGGCCAAATTAGGACACAAATGGGCAATTGGGGGCAAGAACTTTCCATAACTGCGAAGAAAATTGAGACGAAAGTCGCCAGAAAGTGGTCCAACAGTCGCCACAAAGTGCGCCCCGCCACCCAAACTGTCCACTGCGCGTTCCGCCCGTCACACTGGCGTGGACGGTGTGAGGGCGGAACTTTTGTCGCCGACCGTCACAGCTGGCTGTCGGGACCCCCACGTGGCAAAAACCATTCCACAAAATTGACACGTGGAAACCGGCGCTCCACAAAACACTCGTTGCATCCAACGGACGCGCCAACGAACGGGTCGGCCAACCACCCCATGCACGACGGTGCGGGTGGAACCTCGGACGTCAAGCGGGCGGATGTATGGCTGGAATAAAGGATGCGAGCGAATTCGGCCGCCGGAGCGCGTGCGCATTGCTGTACACGCAAAAGTGGGCAAAAGTGGGCAACAGTGGGCAAAAGTGGGTGAGAGGCGGCCGACGACCGCATGCACGACCGTGGGGGTCGAACCTCGGACATCGAGCGGGCGGATCTATTGCTGGAATGAAGGATGCGCGCCAATTTGGCCGCCGGATCGTGTGCAGCATCGCTGTAGACGCAAAAGTGGGCAAAAGTGGGCAAAAGTGGGCAAAAGTGGGTAGGAAGTGGGTAAGAAGTGGGCAAAAAGTGGGCAAAAAGGGGGCCAAATTAGGACACAAATGGGCAATTGGGGGCAAGAACTTTCCATAACTGCGAAGAAAATTGAGACGAAAGTCGCCAGAAAGTGGTCCAACAGTCGCCACAAAGTGCGCCCCGCCACCCAAACTGTCCACTGCGCGTTCCGCCCGTCACACTGGCGTGGACGGTGTGAGGGCGGAACTTTTGTCGCCGACCGTCACAGCTGGCTGTCGGGACCCCCACGTGGCAAAAACCATTCCACAAAATTGACACGTGGAAACCGGCGCTCCACAAAACACTCGTTGCATCCAACGGACGCGCCAACGAACGGGTCGGCCAACCACCCCATGCACGACGGTGCGGGTGGAACCTCGGACGTCGAGCGGGCGGATGTATGGCTGGAATAAAGGATGCGAGCGAATTCGGCCGCCGGAGCCCGTGCTGCATTGCTGTACACGCAAAAGTGGGCAAAAGTGGGCAACAGTGGGCAAAAGTGGGTGAGAGGCGGCCGACGACCGCATGCACGACCGTGGGGGTCGAACCTCGGACATCGAGCGGGCGGATCTATTGCTGGAATGAAGGATGCGCGCCAATTTGGCCGCCGGATCGTGTGCAGCATCGCTGTAGACGCAAAAGTGGGCAAAAGTGGGCAAAAGTGGGCAAAAGTGGGTAGGAAGTGGGTAAGAAGTGGGCAAAAAGTGGGCAAAAAGGGGGCCAAATTAGGACACAAATGGGCAATTGGGGGCAAGAACTTTCCATAACTGCAAAGAAAATTGAGACGAAAGTCGCCAGAAAGTGGTCCAACAGTCGCCACAAAGTGCGCCCCGCCACCCAAACTGTCCACTGCGCGTTCCGCCCGTCACACTGGCGTGGACGGTGTGAGGGCGGAACTTTTGTCGCCGACCGTCACAGCTGGCTGTCGGGACCCCCACGTGGCAAAAACCATTCCACAAAATTGACACGTGGAAACCGGCGCTCCACAAAACACTCGTTGCATCCAACGGACGCGCCAACGAACGGGTCGGCCAACCACCCCATGCACGACGGTGCGGGTGGAACCTCGGACGTCAAGCGGGCGGATGTATGGCTGGAATAAAGGATGCGAGCGAATTCGGCCGCCGGAGCGCGTGCAGCATTGCTGTACACGCAAAAGTGGGCAAAAGTGGGCAACAGTGGGCAAAAGTGGGTGAGAGGCGGCCGACGACCGCATGCACGACCGTGGGGTCGAACCTCGGACATCGAGCGGGCGGATCTATTGCTGGAATGAAGGATGCGCGCCAATTTGGCCGCCGGATCGTGTGCAGCATCGCTGTAGACGCAAAAGTGGGCAAAAGTGGGCAAAAGTGGGCAAAAGTGGGCAAAAGTGGGTAGGAAGTGGGTAAGAAGTGGGCAAAAAGTGGGCAAAAAGGGGGCCAAATTAGGACACAAATGGGCAATTGGGGGCAAGAACTTTCCATAACTGCGAAGAAAATTGAGACGAAAGTCGCCAGAAAGTGGTCCAACAGTCGCCACAAAGTGCGCCCCGCCACCCAAACTGTCCACTGCGCGTTCCGCCCGTCACACTGGCGTGGACGGTGTGAGGGCGGAACTTTTGTCGCCGACCGTCACAGCTGGCTGTCGGGACCCCCACGTGGCAAAAACCATTCCACAAAATTGACACGTGGAAACCGGCGCTCCACAAAACACTCGTTGCATCCAACGGACGCGCCAACGAACGGGTCGGCCAACCACCCCATGCACGACGGTGCGGGTGGAACCTCGGACGTCAAGCGGGCGGATGTATGGCTGGAATAAAGGATGCGAGCGAATTCGGCCGCCGGAGCGCGTGCAGCATTGCTGTACACGCAAAAGTGGGCAAAAGTGGGCAACAGTGGGCAAAAGTGGGTGAGAGGCGGCCGACGACCGCATGCACGACCGTGGGGGTCGAACCTCGGACATCGAGCGGGCGGATCTATTGCTGGAATGAAGTATGCGCGCCAATTTGGCCGCCGGATCGTGTGCAGCATCGCTGTAGACGCAAAAGTGGGCAAAAGTGGGCAAAAGTGGGCAAAAGTGGGCAAAAGTGGGTAGGAAGTGGGTAAGAAGTGGGCAAAAAGTGGGCAAAAAGGGGGCCAAATTAGGACACAAATGGGCAATTGGGGGCAAGAACTTTCCATAACTGCAAAGAAAATTGAGACGAAAGTCGCCAGAAAGTGGTCCAACAGTCGCCACAAAGTGCGCCCCGCCACCCAAACTGTCCACTGCGCGTTCCGCCCGTCACACTGGCGTGGACGGTGTGAGGGCGGAACTTTTGTCGCCGACCGTCACAGCTGGCTGTCGGGACCCCCACGTGGCAAAAACCATTCCACAAAATTGACACGTGGAAACCGGCGCTCCACAAAACACTCGTTGCATCCAACGGACGCGCCAACGAACGGGTCGGCCAACCACCCCATGCACGACGGTGCGGGTGGAACCTCGACGTCGAGCGGGCGGATGTATGGCTGGAATAAAGGATGCGAGCGAATTCGGCCGCCGGAGCCCGTGCTGCATTGCTGTACACGCAAAAGTGGGCAAAAGTGGGCAACAGTGGGCAAAAGTGGGTGAGAGGCGGCCGACGACCGCATGCACGACCGTGGGGGTCGAACCTCGGACATCGAGCGGGCGGATCTATTGCTGGAATGAAGGATGCGCGCCAATTTGGCCGCCGGATCGTGTGCAGCATCGCTGTAGACGCAAAAGTGGGCAAAAGTGGGCAAAAGTGGGCAAAAGTGGGTAGGAAGTGGGTAAGAAGTGGGCAAAAAGTGGGCAAAAAGGGGGCCAAATTAGGACACAAATGGGCAATTGGGGGCAAGAACTTTCCATAACTGCAAAGAAAATTGAGGCGAAAGTCGCCAGAAAGTGGTCCAACAGTCGCCACAAAGTGCGCCCCGCCACCCAAACTGTCCACTGCGCGTTCCGCCCGTCACACTGGCGTGGACGGTGTGAGGGCGGAACTTTTGTCGCCGACCGTCACAGCTGGCTGTCGGGACCCCCACGTGGCAAAAACCATTCCACAAAATTGACACGTGGAAACCGGCGCTCCACAAAACACTCGTTGCATCCAACAGACGCGCCAACGAACGGGTCGGCCAACCACCCCATGCACGACGGTGCGGGTGGAACCTCGGACGTCAAGCGGGCGGATGTATGGCTGGAATAAAGGATGCGAGCGAATTCGGCCGCCGGAGCGCGTGCAGCATTGCTGTACACGCAAAAGTGGGCAAAAGTGGGCAACAGTGGGCAAAAGTGGGTGAGAGCGGCCACCACCGCATGCACGACCGTGCGGGTGGAACCTCGGACATGGAGCGGGTGAATCTATGGCTGGAACGAAGGATGCGCGCCAATTTGGCCGCCGGATCGTGTGCAGCATCGCTGTAGACGCAAATAGTGGGCAAAGCGGCAAAAGTGGGCAAAAGTGGGTAGGAAAGTGGGTAAGAAGTGGGCAAAAAGTGGGCAAAAAGGGGGCCAAATTAGGACACAAATGGGCAATTGGGGGCAAGAACTTTCCATAACTGCAAAGAAAATTGAGACGAAAGTCGCCAGAAAGTGGTCCAACAGTGCCACAAAGTGCGCCCCGCCACCCAAACTGTCCACTGCGCGTTCCGCCCGTCACACTGGCGTGGACGGTGTGAGGGCGGAACTTTTGTCGCCGACCGTCACAGCTGGCTGTCGGGACCCCCACGTGGCAAAAACCATTCCACAAAATTGACACGTGGAAACCGGCGCTCCACAAAACACTCGTTGCATCCAACGGACGCGCCAACGAACGGGTCGGCCAACCACCCATGCACGACGGTGCGGGTGGAACCTCGGACGTCAAGCGGGCGGATGTATGGCTGGAATAAAGGATGCGAGCGAATTCGGCCGCCGGAGCGCGTGCAGCATTGCTGTACACGCAAAAGTGGGCAAAAGTGGGCAACAGTGGGCAAAAGTGGGTGAGAGGCGGCCGACGACCGCATGCACGACCGTGGGGGTCGAACCTCGGACATCGAGCGGGCGGATCTATTGCTGGAATGAAGGATGCGCGCCAATTTGGCCGCCGGATCGTGTGCAGCATCGCTGTAGACGCAAAAGTGGGCAAAAGTGGGCAAAAGTGGGCAAAAGTGGGTAGGAAGTGGGTAAGAAGTGGGCAAAAAGTGGGCAAAAAGGGGGCCAAATTAGGACACAAATGGGCAATTGGGGGCAAGAACTTTCCATAACTGCGAAGAAAATTGAGACGAAAGTCGCCAGAAAGTGGTCCAACAGTCGCCACAAAGTGCGCCCCGCCACCCAAACTGTCCACTGCGCGTTCCGCCCGTCACACTGGCGTGGACGGTGTGAGGGCGGAACTTTTGTCGCCGACCGTCACAGCTGGCTGTCGGGACCCCCACGTGGCAAAAACCATTCCACAAAATTGACACGTGGAAACCGGCGCTCCACAAAACACTCGTTGCATCCAACGGACGCGCCAACGAACGGGTCGGCCAACCACCCCATGCACGACGGTGCGGGTGGAACCTCGGACGTCGAGCGGGCGGATGTATGGCTGGAATAAAGGATGCGAGCGAATTCGGCCGCCGGAGCCCGTGCTGCATTGCTGTACACGCAAAAGTGGGCAAAAGTGGGCAACAGTGGGCAAAAGTGGGTGAGAGGCGGCCGACGACCGCATGCACGACCGTGGGGGTCGAACCTCGGACATCGAGCGGGCGGATCTATTGCTGGAATGAAGGATGCGCGCCAATTTGGCCGCCGGATCGTGTGCAGCATCGCTGTAGACGCAAAAGTGGGCAAAAGTGGGCAAAAGTGGGCAAAAGTGGGTAGGAAGTGGGTAAGAAGTGGGCAAAAAGTGGGCAAAAAGGGGGCCAAATTAGGACACAAATGGGCAATTGGGGGCAAGAACTTTCCATAACTGCAAAGAAAATTGAGGCGAAAGTCGCCAGAAAGTGGTCCAACAGTCGCCACAAAGTGCGCCCCGCCACCCAAACTGTCCACTGCGCGTTCCGCCCGTCACACTGGCGTGGACGGTGTGAGGGCGGAACTTTTGTCGCCGACCGTCACAGCTGGCTGTCGGGACCCCCACGTGGCAAAAACCATTCCACAAAATTGACACGTGGAAACCGGCGCTCCACAAAACACTCGTTGCATCCAACGGACGCGCCAACGAACGGGTCGGCCAACCACCCCATGCACGACGGTGCGGGTGGAACCTCGGACGTCGAGCGGGCGGATGTATGGCTGGAATAAAGGATGCGAGCGAATTCGGCCGCCGGAGCCCGTGCTGCATTGCTGTACACGCAAAAGTGGGCAAAAGTGGGCAACAGTGGGCAAAAGTGGGTGAGAGGCGGCCGACGACCGCATGCACGACCGTGGGGGTCGAACCTCGGACATCGAGCGGGCGGATCTATTGCTGGAATGAAGGATGCGCGCCAATTTGGCCGCCGGATCGTGTGCAGCATCGCTGTAGACGCAAAAGTGGGCAAAAGTGGGCAAAAGTGGGCAAAAGTGGGTAGGAAGTGGGTAAGAAGTGGGCAAAAAGTGGGCAAAAAGGGGGCCAAATTAGGACACAAATGGGCAATTGGGGGCAAGAACTTTCCATAACTGCAAAGAAAATTGAGACGAAAGTCGCCAGAAAGTGGTCCAACAGTCGCCACAAAGTGCGCCCCGCCACCCAAACTGTCCACTGCGCGTTCCGCCCGTCACACTGGCGTGGACGGTGTGAGGGCGGAACTTTTGTCGCCGACCGTCACAGCTGGCTGTCGGGACCCCCACGTGGCAAAAACCATTCCACAAAATTGACACGTGGAAACCGGCGCTCCACAAAACACTCGTTGCATCCAACGGACGCGCCAACGAACGGGTCGGCCAACCACCCCATGCACGACGGTGCGGGTGGAACCTCGGACGTCAAGCGGGCGGATGTATGGCTGGAATAAAGGATGCGAGCGAATTCGGCCGCCGGAGCCCGTGCAGCATTGCTGTACACGCAAAAGTGGGCAAAAGTGGGCAACAGTGGGCAAAAGTGGGTGAGAGGCGGCCGACGACCGCATGCACGACCGTGGGGGTCGAACCTCGGACATCGAGCGGGCGGATCTATTGCTGGAATGAAGGATGCGCGCCAATTTGGCCGCCGGATCGTGTGCAGCATCGCTGTAGACGCAAAAGTGGGCAAAAGTGGGCAAAAGTGGGCAAAAGTGGGTAGGAAGTGGGTAAGAAGTGGGCAAAAAGTGGGCAAAAAGGGGGCCAAATTAGGACACAAATGGGCAATTGGGGGCAAGAACTTTCCATAACTGCAAAGAAAATTGAGACGAAAGTCGCCAGAAAGTGGTCCAACAGTCGCCACAAAGTGCGCCCCGCCACCCAAACTGTCCACTGCGCGTTCCGCCCGTCACACTGGCGTGGACGGTGTGAGGGCGGAACTTTTGTCGCCGACCGTCACAGCTGGCTGTCGGGACCCCCACGTGGCAAAAACCATTCCACAAAATTGACACGTGGAAACCGGCGCTCCACAAAACACTCGTTGCATCCAACGGACGCGCCAACGAACGGGTCGGCCAACCACCCCATGCACGACGGTGCGGGTGGAACCTCGGACGTCGAGCGGGCGGATGTATGGCTGGAATAAAGGATGCGAGCGAATTCGGCCGCCGGAGCCCGTGCTGCATTGCTGTACACGCAAAAGTGGGCAAAAGTGGGCAACAGTGGGCAAAAGTGGGTGAGAGGCGGCCGACGACCGCATGCACGACCGTGGGGGTCGAACCTCGGACATCGAGCGGGCGGATCTATTGCTGGAATGAAGGATGCGCGCCAATTTGGCCGCCGGATCGTGTGCAGCATCGCTGTAGACGCAAAAGTGGGCAAAAGTGGGCAAAAGTGGGCAAAAGTGGGTAGGAAGTGGGTAAGAAGTGGGCAAAAAGTGGGCAAAAAGGGGGCCAAATTAGGACACAAATGGGCAATTGGGGGCAAGAACTTTCCATAACTGCAAAGAAAATTGAGGCGAAAGTCGCCAGAAAGTGGTCCAACAGTCGCCACAAAGTGCGCCCCGCCACCCAAACTGTCCACTGCGCGTTCCGCCCGTCACACTGGCGTGGACGGTGTGAGGGCGGAACTTTTGTCGCCGACCGTCACAGCTGGCTGTCGGGACCCCCACGTGGCAAAAACCATTCCACAAAATTGACACGTGGAAACCGGCGCTCCACAAAACACTCGTTGCATCCAACGGACGCGCCAACGAACGGGTCGGCCAACCACCCCATGCACGACGGTGCGGGTGGAACCTCGGACGTCGAGCGGGCGGATGTATGGCTGGAATAAAGGATGCGAGCGAATTCGGCCGCCGGAGCCCGTGCTGCATTGCTGTACACGCAAAAGTGGGCAAAAGTGGGCAACAGTGGGCAAAAGTGGGTGAGAGGCGGCCGACGACCGCATGCACGACCGTGGGGGTCGAACCTCGGACATCGAGCGGGCGGATCTATTGCTGGAATGAAGGATGCGCGCCAATTTGGCCGCCGGATCGTGTGCAGCATCGCTGTAGACGCAAAAGTGGGCAAAAGTGGGCAAAAGTGGGCAAAAGTGGGTAGGAAGTGGGTAAGAAGTGGGCAAAAAGTGGGCAAAAAGGGGGCCAAATTAGGACACAAATGGGCAATTGGGGGCAAGAACTTTCCATAACTGCAAAGAAAATTGAGGCGAAAGTCGCCAGAAAGTGGTCCAACAGTCGCCACAAAGTGCGCCCCGCCACCCAAACTGTCCACTGCGCGTTCCGCCCGTCACACTGGCGTGGACGGTGTGAGGGCGGAACTTTTGTCGCCGACCGTCACAGCTGGCTGTCGGGACCCCCACGTGGCAAAAACCATTCCACAAAATTGACACGTGGAAACCGGCGCTCCACAAAACACTCGTTGCATCCAACGGACGCGCCAACGAACGGGTCGGCCAACCACCCCATGCACGACGGTGCGGGTGGAACCTCGGACGTCGAGCGGGCGGATGTATGGCTGGAATAAAGGATGCGAGCGAATTCGGCCGCCGGAGCGCGTGCAGCATTGCTGTACACGCAAAAGTGGGCAAAAGTGGGCAACAGTGGGCAAAAGTGGGTGAGAGGCGGCCGACGACCGCATGCACGACCGTGGGGTCGAACCTCGGACATCGGAGCGGGCGGATCTATTGCTGGAATGAAGGATGCGCGCCAATTTGGCCGCCGGATCGTGTGCAGCATCGCTGTAGACGCAAAAGTGGGCAAAAGTGGGCAAAAGTGGGCAAAAGTGGGTAGGAAGTGGGTAAGAAGTGGGCAAAAAGTGGGCAAAAAGGGGGCCAAATTAGGACACAAATGGGCAATTGGGGGCAAGAACTTTCCATAACTGCAAAGAAAATTGAGACGAAAGTCGCCAGAAAGTGGTCCAACAGTCGCCACAAAGTGCGCCCCGCCACCCAAACTGTCCACTGCGCGTTCCGCCCGTCACACTGGCGTGGACGGTGTGAGGGCGGAACTTTTGTCGCCGACCGTCACAGCTGGCTGTCGGGACCCCCACGTGGCAAAAACCATTCCACAAAATTGACACGTGGAAACCGGCGCTCCACAAAACACTCGTTGCATCCAACGGACGCGCCAACGAACGGGTCGGCCAACCACCCCATGCACGACGGTGCGGGTGGAACCTCGGACGTCAGCGGGCGGATGTATGGCTGGAATAAAGGATGCGAGCGAATTCGGCCGCCGGAGCGCGTGCAGCATTGCTGTACACGCAAAAGTGGGCAAAAGTGGGCAACAGTGGGCAAAAGTGGGTGAGAGGCGGCCGACGACCGCATGCACGACCGTGGGGGTCGAACCTCGGACATCGAGCGGGCGGATCTATTGCTGGAATGAAGGATGCGCGCCAATTTGGCCGCCGGATCGTGTGCAGCATCGCTGTAGACGCAAAAGTGGGCAAAAGTGGGGCAAAAGTGGGCAAAAGTGGGTAGGAAGTGGGTAAGAAGTGGGCAAAAAGTGGGCAAAAAGGGGGCCAAATTAGGACACAAATGGGCAATTGGGGGCAAGAACTTTCCATAACTGCAAAGAAAATTGAGACGAAAGTCGCCAGAAAGTGGTCCAACAGTCGCCACAAAGTGCGCCCCGCCACCCAAACTGTCCACTGCGCGTTCCGCCCGTCACACTGGCGTGGACGGTGTGAGGGCGGAACTTTTGTCGCCGACCGTCACAGCTGGCTGTCGGGACCCCCACGTGGCAAAAACCATTCCACAAAATTGACACGTGGAAACCGGCGCTCCACAAAACACTCGTTGCATCCAACGGACGCGCCAACGAACGGGTCGGCCAACCACCCCATGCACGACGGTGCGGGTGGAACCTCGGACGTCGAGCGGGCGGATGTATGGCTGGAATAAAGGATGCGAGCGAATTCGGCCGCCGGAGCGCGTGCTGCATTGCTGTACACGCAAAAGTGGGCAAAAGTGGGCAACAGTGGGCAAAAGTGGGTGAGAGGCGGCCGACGACCGCATGCACGACCGTGGGGGTCGAACCTCGGACATCGAGCGGGCGGATCTATTGCTGGAATGAAGGATGCGCGCCAATTTGGCCGCCGGATCGTGTGCAGCATCGCTGTAGACGCAAAAGTGGGCAAAAGTGGGCAAAAGTGGGCAAAAGTGGGTAGGAAGTGGGTAAGAAGTGGGCAAAAAGTGGGCAAAAAGGGGGCCAAATTAGGACACAAATGGGCAATTGGGGGCAAGAACTTTCCATAACTGCAAAGAAAATTGAGACGAAAGTCGCCAGAAAGTGGTCCAACAGTCGCCACAAAGTGCGCCCCGCCACCCAAACTGTCCACTGCGCGTTCCGCCCGTCACACTGGCGTGGACGGTGTGAGGGCGGAACTTTTGTCGCCGACCGTCACAGCTGGCTGTCGGGACCCCCACGTGGCAAAAACCATTCCACAAAATTGACACGTGGAAACCGGCGCTCCACAAAACACTCGTTGCATCCAACGGACGCGCCAACGAACGGGTCGGCCAACCACCCCATGCACGACGGTGCGGGTGGAACCTCGGACGTCGAGCGGGCGGATGTATGGCTGGAATAAAGGATGCGAGCGAATTCGGCCGCCGGAGCCCGTGCTGCATTGCTGTACACGCAAAAGTGGGCAAAAGTGGGCAACAGTGGGCAAAAGTGGGTGAGAGGCGGCCGACGACCGCATGCACGACCGTGGGGGTCGAACCTCGGACATCGAGCGGGCGGATCTATTGCTGGAATGAAGGATGCGCGCCAATTTGGCCGCCGGATCGTGTGCAGCATCGCTGTAGACGCAAAAGTGGGCAAAAGTGGGCAAAAGTGGGCAAAAGTGGGTAGGAAGTGGGTAAGAAGTGGGCAAAAAGTGGGCAAAAAGGGGGCCAAATTAGGACACAAATGGGCAATTGGGGGCAAGAACTTTCCATAACTGCAAAGAAAATTGAGGCGAAAGTCGCCAGAAAGTGGTCCAACAGTGGCCACAAAGTGCGCCCCGCCACCCAAACTGTCCACTGCGCGTTCCGCCCGTCACACTGGCGTGGACGGTGTGAGGGCGGAACTTTTGTCGCCGACCGTCACAGCTGGCTGTCGGGACCCCCACGTGGCAAAAACCATTCCACAAAATTGACACGTGGAAACCGGCGCTCCACAAAACACTCGTTGCATCCAACGGACGCGCCAACGAACGGGTCGGCCAACCACCCCATGCACGACGGTGCGGGTGGAACCTCGGACGTCAAGCGGGCGGATGTATGGCTGGAATAAAGGATGCGAGCGAATTCGGCCGCCGGAGCGCGTGCAGCATTGCTGTACACGCAAAAGTGGGCAAAAGTGGGCAACAGTGGGCAAAAGTGGGTGAGAGCGGCCTACCACCGCATGCACGACCGTGGGGGTGGAACCTCGGACATCGGAGCGGGCGGATCTATGCTGGAATGAAGGATGCGCGCCAATTTGGCCGCCGGATCGTGTGCAGCATCGCTGTAGACGCAAAAGTGGGCAAAAGTGGGCAAAAGTGGGCAAAAGTGGGTAGGAAGTGGGTAAGAAGTGGGCAAAAAGTGGGCAAAAAGGGGGCCAAATTAGGACACAAATGGGCAATTGGGGGCAAGAACTTTCCATAACTGCGAAGAAAATTGAGACGAAAGTCGCCAGAAAGTGGTCCAACAGTCGCCACAAAGTGCGCCCCGCCACCCAAACTGTCCACTGCGCGTTCCGCCCGTCACACTGGCGTGGACGGTGTGAGGGCGGAACTTTTGTCGCCGACCGTCACAGCTGGCTGTCGGACCCCCACGTGGCAAAAACCATTCCACAAAATTGACACGTGGAAACCGGCGCTCCACAAAACACTCGTTGCATCCAACGGACGCGCCAACGAACGGGTCGGCCAACCACCCCATGCACGACGGTGCGGGTGGAACCTCGGACGTCAGCGGGCGGATGTATGGCTGGAATAAAGGATGCGAGCGAATTCGGCCGCCGGAGCGCGTGCAGCATTGCTGTACACGCAAAAGTGGGCAAAAGTGGGCAACAGTGGGCAAAAGTGGGTGAGAGGCGGCCGACGACCGCATGCACGACCGTGGGGGTCGAACCTCGGACATCGAGCGGGCGGATCTATTGCTGGAATGAAGATGCGCGCCAATTTGGCCGCCGGATCGTGTGCAGCATCGCTGAGACGGGCAAAAAAGTGGGCAAAAGTGGGCAAAAGTGGGTAGGAAGTGGGTAAGAAGTGGGCAAAAAGTGGGCAAAAAGGGGGCCAAATTAGGACACAAATGGGCAATTGGGGGCAAGAACTTTCCATAACTGCGAAGAAAATTGAGACGAAAGTCGCCAGAAAGTGGTCCAACAGTCGCCACAAAGTGCGCCCCGCCACCCAAACTGTCCACTGCGCGTTCCGCCCGTCACACTGGCGTGGACGGTGTGAGGGCGGAACTTTTGTCGCCGACCGTCACAGCTGGCTGTCGGGACCCCCACGTGGCAAAAACCATTCCACAAAATTGACACGTGGAAACCGGCGCTCCACAAAACACTCGTTGCATCCAACGGACGCGCCAACGAAGCCAACCACCCCATGCACGACGGTGCGGGTGGAACCTCGGACGTCGAGCGGGCGGATGTATGGCTGGAATAAAGGATGCGAGCGAATTCGGCCGCCGGAGCCCGTGCTGCATTGCTGTACACGCAAAAGTGGGCAAAAGTGGGCAACAGTGGGCAAAAGTGGGTGAGAGGCGGCCGACGACCGCATGCACGACCGTGGGGGTCGAACCTCGGACATCGAGCGGGCGGATCTATTGCTGGAATGAAGGATGCGCGCCAATTTGGCCGCCGGATCGTGTGCAGCATCGCTGTAGACGCAAAAGTGGGCAAAAGTGGGCAAAAGTGGGCAAAAGTGGGTAGGAAGTGGGTAAGAAGTGGGCAAAAAGTGGGCAAAAAGGGGGCCAAATTAGGACACAAATGGGCAATTGGGGGCAAGAACTTTCCATAACTGCAAAGAAAATTGAGGCGAAAGTCGCCAGAAAGTGGTCCAACAGTCGCCACAAAGTGCGCCCCGCCACCCAAACTGTCCACTGCGCGTTCCGCCCGTCACACTGGCGTGGACGGTGTGAGGGCGGAACTTTTGTCGCCGACCGTCACAGCTGGCTGTCGGGACCCCCACGTGGCAAAAACCATTCCACAAAATTGACACGTGGAAACCGGCGCTCCACAAAACACTCGTTGCATCCAACGGACGCGCCAACGAACGGGTCGGCCAACCACCCCATGCACGACGGTGCGGGTGGAACCTCGGACGTCGAGCGGGCGGATGTATGGCTGGAATAAAGGATGCGAGCGAATTCGGCCGCCGGAGCCCGTGCTGCATTGCTGTACACGCAAAAGTGGGCAAAAGTGGGCAACAGTGGGCAAAAGTGGGTGAGAGGCGGCCGACGACCGCATGCACGACCGTGGGGGTCGAACCTCGGACATCGAGCGGGCGGATCTATTGCTGGAATGAAGGATGCGCGCCAATTTGGCCGCCGGATCGTGTGCAGCATCGCTGTAGACGCAAAAGTGGGCAAAAGTGGGCAAAAGTGGGCAAAAGTGGGTAGGAAGTGGGTAAGAAGTGGGCAAAAAGTGGGCAAAAAGGGGGCCAAATTAGGACACAAATGGGCAATTGGGGGCAAGAACTTTCCATAACTGCGAAGAAAATTGAGACGAAAGTCGCCAGAAAGTGGTCCAACAGTCGCCACAAAGTGCGCCCCGCCACCCAAACTGTCCACTGCGCGTTCCGCCCGTCACACTGGCGTGGACGGTGTGAGGGCGGAACTTTTGTCGCCGACCGTCACAGCTGGCTGTCGGGACCCCCACGTGGCAAAAACCATTCCACAAAATTGACACGTGGAAACCGGCGCTCCACAAAACACTCGTTGCATCCAACGGACGCGCCAACGAACGGGTCGGCCAACCACCCCATGCACGACGGTGCGGGTGGAACCTCGGACGTCGAGCGGGCGGATGTATGGCTGGAATAAAGGATGCGAGCGAATTCGGCCGCCGGAGCCCGTGCTGCATTGCTGTACACGCAAAAGTGGGCAAAAGTGGGCAACAGTGGGCAAAAGTGGGTGAGAGGCGGCCGACGACCGCATGCACGACCGTGGGGGTCGAACCTCGGACATCGAGCGGGCGGATCTATTGCTGGAATGAAGGATGCGCGCCAATTTGGCCGCCGGATCGTGTGCAGCATCGCTGTAGACGCAAAAGTGGGCAAAAGTGGGCAAAAGTGGGCAAAAGTGGGTAGGAAGTGGGTAAGAAGTGGGCAAAAAGTGGGCAAAAAGGGGGCCAAATTAGGACACAAATGGGCAATTGGGGGCAAGAACTTTCCATAACTGCAAAGAAAATTGAGACGAAAGTCGCCAGAAAGTGGTCCAACAGTCGCCACAAAGTGCGCCCCGCCACCCAAACTGTCCACTGCGCGTTCCGCCCGTCACACTGGCGTGGACGGTGTGAGGGCGGAACTTTTGTCGCCGACCGTCACAGCTGGCTGTCGGGACCCCCACGTGGCAAAAACCATTCCACAAAATTGACACGTGGAAACCGGCGCTCCACAAAACACTCGTTGCATCCAACGGACGCGCCAACGAACGGGTCGGCCAACCACCCATGCACGACGGTGCGGGTGGAACCTCGGACGTCGAGCGGGCGGATGTATGGCTGGAATAAAGGATGCGAGCGAATTCGGCCGCCGGAGCCCGTGCTGCATTGCTGTACACGCAAAAGTGGGCAAAAGTGGGCAACAGTGGGCAAAAGTGGGTGAGAGGCGGCCGACGACCGCATGCACGACCGTGGGGGTCGAACCTCGGACATCGAGCGGGCGGATCTATTGCTGGAATGAAGGATGCGCGCCAATTTGGCCGCCGGATCGTGTGCAGCATCGCTGTAGACGCAAAAGTGGGCAAAAGTGGGCAAAAGTGGGCAAAAGTGGGTAGGAGTGGGTAAGAAGTGGGCAAAAAGTGGGCAAAAAGGGGGCCAAATTGGGACACAAATGGGCAATTGGGGGCAAGAACTTTCCATAACTGCAAAGAAAATTGAGGCGAAAGTCGCCAGAAAGTGGTCCAACAGTGGCCACAAAGTGCGCCCCGCCACCCAAACTGTCCACTGCGCGTTCCGCCCGTCACACTGGCGTGGACGGTGTGAGGGCGGAACTTTTGTCGCCGACCGTCACAGCTGGCTGTCGGGACCCCCACGTGGCAAAAACCATTCCACAAAATTGACACGTGGAAACCGGCGCTCCACAAAACACTCGTTGCATCCAACAGACGCGCCAACGAACGGGTCGGCCAACCACCCCATGCACGACGGTGCGGGTGGAACCTCGGACGTCAAGCGGGCGGATGTATGGCTGGAATAAAGGATGCGAGCGAATTCGGCCGCCGGAGCGCGTGCAGCATTGCTGTACACGCAAAAGTGGGCAAAAGTGGGCAACAGTGGGCAAAAGTGGGTGAGGAGCGGCCTACCACCGCATGCACGACCGTGCGGGTGGAACCTCGGACATGGAGCGGGTGAATCTATGGCTGGAACGAAGGATGCGCGCCAATTTGGCCGCCGGATCGTGTGCAGCATCGCTGTAGACGCAAAAGTGGGCAAAAGTGGGCAAAAGTGGGCAAAAGTGGGTAGGAAGTGGGTAAGAAGTGGGCAAAAAGTGGGCAAAAAGGGGGCCAAATTAGGACACAAATGGGCAATTGGGGGCAAGAACTTTCCATAACTGCGAAGAAAATTGAGACGAAAGTCGCCAGAAAGTGGTCCAACAGTCGCCACAAAGTGCGCCCCGCCACCCAAACTGTCCACTGCGCGTTCCGCCCGTCACACTGGCGTGGACGGTGTGAGGGCGGAACTTTTGTCGCCGACCGTCACAGCTGGCTGTCGGGACCCCCACGTGGCAAAAACCATTCCACAAAATTGACACGTGGAAACCGGCGCTCCACAAAACACTCGTTGCATCCAACGGACGCGCCAACGAACGGGTCGGCCAACCACCCCATGCACGACGGTGCGGGTGGAACCTCGGACGTCAAGCGGGCGGATGTATGGCTGGAATAAAGGATGCGAGCGAATTCGGCCGCCGGAGCGCGTGCAGCATTGCTGTACACGCAAAAGTGGGCAAAAGTGGGCAACAGTGGGCAAAAGTGGGTGAGAGGCGGCCGACGACCGCATGCACGACCGTGGGGGTCGAACCTCGGACATCGAGCGGGCGGATCTATTGCTGGAATGAAGTATGCGCGCCAATTTGGCCGCCGGATCGTGTGCAGCATCGCTGTAGACGCAAAAGTGGGGGCAAAAGTGGGCAAAAGTGGGCAAAAGTGGGTAGGAAGTGGGTAAGAAGTGGGCAAAAAGTGGGCAAAAAGGGGGCCAAATTAGGACACAAATGGGCAATTGGGGGCAAGAACTTTCCATAACTGCGAAGAAAATTGAGACGAAAGTCGCCAGAAAGTGGTCCAACAGTCGCCACAAAGTGCGCCCCGCCACCCAAACTGTCCACTGCGCGTTCCGCCCGTCACACTGGCGTGGACGGTGTGAGGGCGGAACTTTTGTCGCCGACCGTCACAGCTGGCTGTCGGGACCCCCACGTGGCAAAAACCATTCCACAAAATTGACACGTGGAAACCGGCGCTCCACAAAACACTCGTTGCATCCAACGGACGCGCCAACGAACGGGTCGGCCAACCACCCATGCACGACGGTGCGGGTGGAACCTCGGACGTCGAGCGGGCGGATGTATGGCTGGAATAAAGGATGCGAGCGAATTCGGCCGCCGGAGCCCGTGCTGCATTGCTGTACACGCAAAAGTGGGCAAAAGTGGGCAACAGTGGGCAAAAGTGGGTGAGAGGCGGCCGACGACCGCATGCACGACCGTGGGGGTCGAACCTCGGACATCGAGCGGGCGGATCTATTGCTGGAATGAAGGATGCGCGCCAATTTGGCCGCCGGATCGTGTGCAGCATCGCTGTAGACGCAAAAGTGGGCAAAAGTGGGCAAAAGTGGGCAAAAGTGGGTAGGAAGTGGGTAAGAAGTGGGCAAAAAGTGGGCAAAAAGGGGGCCAAATTAGGACACAAATGGGCAATTGGGGGCAAGAACTTTCCATAACTGCAAAGAAAATTGAGGCGAAAGTCGCCAGAAAGTGGTCCAACAGTCGCCACAAAGTGCGCCCCGCCACCCAAACTGTCCACTGCGCGTTCCGCCCGTCACACTGGCGTGGACGGTGTGAGGGCGGAACTTTTGTCGCCGACCGTCACAGCTGGCTGTCGGGACCCCCACGTGGCAAAAACCATTCCACAAAATTGACACGTGGAAACCGGCGCTCCACAAAACACTCGTTGCATCCAACGGACGCGCCAACGAACGGGTCGGCCAACCACCCCATGCACGACGGTGCGGGTGGAACCTCGGACGTCAGCGGGCGGATGTATGGCTGGAATAAAGGATGCGAGCGAATTCGGCCGCCGGAGCGCGTGCTGCATTGCTGTACACGCAAAAGTGGGCAAAAGTGGGCAACAGTGGGCAAAAGTGGGTGAGAGGCGGCCGACGACCGCATGCACGACCGTGGGGGTCGAACCTCGGACATCGAGCGGGCGGATCTATTGCTGGAATGAAGGATGCGCGCCAATTTGGCCGCCGGATCGTGTGCAGCATCGCTGTAGACGCAAAAGTGGGCAAAAGTGGGCAAAAGTGGGCAAAAGTGGGTAGGAAGTGGGTAAGAAGTGGGCAAAAAGTGGGCAAAAAGGGGGCCAAATTAGGACACAAATGGGCAATTGGGGGCAAGAACTTTCCATAACTGCAAAGAAAATTGAGACGAAAGTCGCCAGAAAGTGGTCCAACAGTCGCCACAAAGTGCGCCCCGCCACCCAAACTGTCCACTGCGCGTTCCGCCCGTCACACTGGCGTGGACGGTGTGAGGGCGGAACTTTTGTCGCCGACCGTCACAGCTGGCTGTCGGGACCCCCACGTGGCAAAAACCATTCCACAAAATTGACACGTGGAAACCGGCGCTCCACAAAACACTCGTTGCATCCAACGGACGCGCCAACGAACGGGTCGGCCAACCACCCCATGCACGACGGTGCGGGTGGAACCTCGGACGTCAGCGGGCGGATGTATGGCTGGAATAAAGGATGCGAGCGAATTCGGCCGCCGGAGCGCGTGCGCATTGCTGTACACGCAAAAGTGGGCAAAAGTGGGCAACAGTGGGCAAAAGTGGGTGAGAGGCGGCCGACGACCGCATGCACGACCGTGGGGGTCGAACCTCGGACATCGAGCGGGCGGATCTATTGCTGGAATGAAGGATGCGCGCCAATTTGGCCGCCGGATCGTGTGCAGCATCGCTGTAGACGCAAAAGTGGGCAAAAGTGGGCAAAAGTGGGCAAAAGTGGGTAGGAAGTGGGTAAGAAGTGGGCAAAAAGTGGGCAAAAAGGGGGCCAAATTAGGACACAAATGGGCAATTGGGGGCAAGAACTTTCCATAACTGCGAAGAAAATTGAGACGAAAGTCGCCAGAAAGTGGTCCAACAGTCGCCACAAAGTGCGCCCCGCCACCCAAACTGTCCACTGCGCGTTCCGCCCGTCACACTGGCGTGGACGGTGTGAGGGCGGAACTTTTGTCGCCGACCGTCACAGCTGGCTGTCGGGACCCCCACGTGGCAAAAACCATTCCACAAAATTGACACGTGGAAACCGGCGCTCCACAAAACACTCGTTGCATCCAACGGACGCGCCAACGAACGGGTCGGCCAACCACCCCATGCACGACGGTGCGGGTGGAACCTCGGACGTCGAGCGGGCGGATGTATGGCTGGAATAAAGGATGCGAGCGAATTCGGCCGCCGGAGCCCGTGCTGCATTGCTGTACACGCAAAAGTGGGCAAAAGTGGGCAACAGTGGGCAAAAGTGGGTGAGAGGCGGCCGACGACCGCATGCACGACCGTGGGGGTCGAACCTCGGACATCGAGCGGGCGGATCTATTGCTGGAATGAAGGATGCGCGCCAATTTGGCCGCCGGATCGTGTGCAGCATCGCTGTAGACGCAAAAGTGGGCAAAAGTGGGCAAAAGTGGGCAAAAGTGGGTAGGAAGTGGGTAAGAAGTGGGCAAAAAGTGGGCAAAAAGGGGGCCAAATTAGGACACAAATGGGCAATTGGGGGCAAGAACTTTCCATAACTGCAAAGAAAATTGAGACGAAAGTCGCCAGAAAGTGGTCCAACAGTCGCCACAAAGTGCGCCCCGCCACCCAAACTGTCCACTGCGCGTTCCGCCCGTCACACTGGCGTGGACGGTGTGAGGGCGGAACTTTTGTCGCCGACCGTCACAGCTGGCTGTCGGGACCCCCACGTGGCAAAAACCATTCCACAAAATTGACACGTGGAAACCGGCGCTCCACAAAACACTCGTTGCATCCAACGGACGCGCCAACGAACGGGTCGGCCAACCACCCCATGCACGACGGTGCGGGTGGAACCTCGGACGTCGAGCGGGCGGATGTATGGCTGGAATAAAGGATGCGAGCGAATTCGGCCGCCGGAGCCCGTGCTGCATTGCTGTACACGCAAAAGTGGGCAAAAGTGGGCAACAGTGGGCAAAAGTGGGTGAGAGGCGGCCGACGACCGCATGCACGACCGTGGGGGTCGAACCTCGGACATCGAGCGGGCGGATCTATTGCTGGAATGAAGGATGCGCGCCAATTTGGCCGCCGGATCGTGTGCAGCATCGCTGTAGACGCAAAAGTGGGCAAAAGTGGGCAAAAGTGGGCAAAAGTGGGTAGGAAGTGGGTAAGAAGTGGGCAAAAAGTGGGCAAAAAGGGGGCCAAATTAGGACACAAATGGGCAATTGGGGGCAAGAACTTTCCATAACTGCGAAGAAAATTGAGACGAAAGTCGCCAGAAAGTGGTCCAACAGTCGCCACAAAGTGCGCCCCGCCACCCAAACTGTCCACTGCGCGTTCCGCCCGTCACACTGGCGTGGACGGTGTGAGGGCGGAACTTTTGTCGCCGACCGTCACAGCTGGCTGTCGGGACCCCCACGTGGCAAAAACCATTCCACAAAATTGACACGTGGAAACCGGCGCTCCACAAAACACTCGTTGCATCCAACGGACGCGCCAACGAACGGGTCGGCCAACCACCCCATGCACGACGGTGCGGGTGGAACCTCGGACGTCGAGCGGGCGGATGTATGGCTGGAATAAAGGATGCGAGCGAATTCGGCCGCCGGAGCCCGTGCTGCATTGCTGTACACGCAAAAGTGGGCAAAAGTGGGCAACAGTGGGCAAAAGTGGGTGAGAGGCGGCCGACGACCGCATGCACGACCGTGGGGGTCGAACCTCGGACATCGAGCGGGCGGATCTATTGCTGGAATGAAGGATGCGCGCCAATTTGGCCGCCGGATCGTGTGCAGCATCGCTGTAGACGCAAAAGTGGGCAAAAGTGGGCAAAAGTGGGCAAAAGTGGGTAGGAAGTGGGTAAGAAGTGGGCAAAAAGTGGGCAAAAAGGGGGCCAAATTAGGACACAAATGGGCAATTGGGGGCAAGAACTTTCCATAACTGCAAAGAAAATTGAGACGAAAGTCGCCAGAAAGTGGTCCAACAGTCGCCACAAAGTGCGCCCCGCCACCCAAACTGTCCACTGCGCGTTCCGCCCGTCACACTGGCGTGGACGGTGTGAGGGCGGAACTTTTGTCGCCGACCGTCACAGCTGGCTGTCGGGACCCCCACGTGGCAAAAACCATTCCACAAAATTGACACGTGGAAACCGGCGCTCCACAAAACACTCGTTGCATCCAACGGACGCGCCAACGAACGGGTCGGCCAACCACCCCATGCACGACGGTGCGGGTGGAACCTCGGACGTCGAGCGGGCGGATGTATGGCTGGAATAAAGGATGCGAGCGAATTCGGCCGCCGGAGCCCGTGCTGCATTGCTGTACACGCAAAAGTGGGCAAAAGTGGGCAACAGTGGGCAAAAGTGGGTGAGAGGCGGCCGACGACCGCATGCACGACCGTGGGGGTCGAACCTCGGACATCGAGCGGGCGGATCTATTGCTGGAATGAAGGATGCGCGCCAATTTGGCCGCCGGATCGTGTGCAGCATCGCTGTAGACGCAAAAGTGGGCAAAAGTGGGCAAAAGTGGGCAAAAGTGGGTAGGAAGTGGGTAAGAAGTGGGCAAAAAGTGGGCAAAAAGGGGGCCAAATTAGGACACAAATGGGCAATTGGGGGCAAGAACTTTCCATAACTGCAAAGAAAATTGAGACGAAAGTCGCCAGAAAGTGGTCCAACAGTCGCCACAAAGTGCGCCCCGCCACCCAAACTGTCCACTGCGCGTTCCGCCCGTCACACTGGCGTGGACGGTGTGAGGGCGGAACTTTTGTCGCCGACCGTCACAGCTGGCTGTCGGGACCCCCACGTGGCAAAAACCATTCCACAAAATTGACACGTGGAAACCGGCGCTCCACAAAACACTCGTTGCATCCAACGGACGCGCCAACGAACGGGTCGGCCAACCACCCCATGCACGACGGTGCGGGTGGAACCTCGGACGTCGAGCGGGCGGATGTATGGCTGGAATAAAGGATGCGAGCGAATTCGGCCGCCGGAGCCCGTGCTGCATTGCTGTACACGCAAAAGTGGGCAAAAGTGGGCAACAGTGGGCAAAAGTGGGTGAGAGGCGGCCGACGACCGCATGCACGACCGTGGGGGTCGAACCTCGGACATCGAGCGGGCGGATCTATTGCTGGAATGAAGGATGCGCGCCAATTTGGCCGCCGGATCGTGTGCAGCATCGCTGTAGACGCAAAAGTGGGCAAAAGTGGGCAAAAGTGGGCAAAAGTGGGTAGGAAGTGGGTAAGAAGTGGGCAAAAAGTGGGCAAAAAGGGGGCCAAATTAGGACACAAATGGGCAATTGGGGGCAAGAACTTTCCATAACTGCAAAGAAAATTGAGACGAAAGTCGCCAGAAAGTGGTCCAACAGTCGCCACAAAGTGCGCCCCGCCACCCAAACTGTCCACTGCGCGTTCCGCCCGTCACACTGGCGTGGACGGTGTGAGGGCGGAACTTTTGTCGCCGACCGTCACAGCTGGCTGTCGGGACCCCCACGTGGCAAAAACCATTCCACAAAATTGACACGTGGAAACCGGCGCTCCACAAAACACTCGTTGCATCCAACGGACGCGCCAACGAACGGGTCGGCCAACCACCCCATGCACGACGGTGCGGGTGGAACCTCGGACGTCGAGCGGGCGGATGTATGGCTGGAATAAAGGATGCGAGCGAATTCGGCCGCCGGAGCCCGTGCTGCATTGCTGTACACGCAAAAGTGGGCAAAAGTGGGCAACAGTGGGCAAAAGTGGGTGAGAGGCGGCCGACGACCGCATGCACGACCGTGGGGGTCGAACCTCGGACATCGAGCGGGCGGATCTATTGCTGGAATGAAGGATGCGCGCCAATTTGGCCGCCGGATCGTGTGCAGCATCGCTGTAGACGCAAAAGTGGGCAAAAGTGGGCAAAAGTGGGCAAAAGTGGGTAGGAAGTGGGTAAGAAGTGGGCAAAAAGTGGGCAAAAAGGGGGCCAAATTAGGACACAAATGGGCAATTGGGGGCAAGAACTTTCCATAACTGCAAAGAAAATTGAGACGAAAGTCGCCAGAAAGTGGTCCAACAGTCGCCACAAAGTGCGCCCCGCCACCCAAACTGTCCACTGCGCGTTCCGCCCGTCACACTGGCGTGGACGGTGTGAGGGCGGAACTTTTGTCGCCGACCGTCACAGCTGGCTGTCGGGACCCCCACGTGGCAAAAACCATTCCACAAAATTGACACGTGGAAACCGGCGCTCCACAAAACACTCGTTGCATCCAACGGACGCGCCAACGAACGGGTCGGCCAACCACCCCATGCACGACGGTGCGGGTGGAACCTCGGACGTCGAGCGGGCGGATGTATGGCTGGAATAAAGGATGCGAGCGAATTCGGCCGCCGGAGCCCGTGCTGCATTGCTGTACACGCAAAAGTGGGCAAAAGTGGGCAACAGTGGGCAAAAGTGGGTGAGAGGCGGCCGACGACCGCATGCACGACCGTGGGGGTCGAACCTCGGACATCGAGCGGGCGGATCTATTGCTGGAATGAAGGATGCGCGCCAATTTGGCCGCCGGATCGTGTGCAGCATCGCTGTAGACGCAAAAGTGGGCAAAAGTGGGCAAAAGTGGGCAAAAGTGGGTAGGAAGTGGGTAAGAAGTGGGCAAAAAGTGGGCAAAAAGGGGGCCAAATTAGGACACAAATGGGCAATTGGGGGCAAGAACTTTCCATAACTGCAAAGAAAATTGAGACGAAAGTCGCCAGAAAGTGGTCCAACAGTCGCCACAAAGTGCGCCCCGCCACCCAAACTGTCCACTGCGCGTTCCGCCCGTCACACTGGCGTGGACGGTGTGAGGGCGGAACTTTTGTCGCCGACCGTCACAGCTGGCTGTCGGGACCCCCACGTGGCAAAAACCATTCCACAAAATTGACACGTGGAAACCGGCGCTCCACAAAACACTCGTTGCATCCAACGGACGCGCCAACGAACGGGTCGGCCAACCACCCCATGCACGACGGTGCGGGTGGAACCTCGGACGTCGAGCGGGCGGATGTATGGCTGGAATAAAGGATGCGAGCGAATTCGGCCGCCGGAGCCCGTGCTGCATTGCTGTACACGCAAAAGTGGGCAAAAGTGGGCAACAGTGGGCAAAAGTGGGTGAGAGGCGGCCGACGACCGCATGCACGACCGTGGGGGTCGAACCTCGGACATGGAGCGGGCGGATCTATTGCTGGAATGAAGTATGCGCGCCAATTTGGCCGCCGGATCGTGTGCAGCATCGCTGTAGACGCAAAAGTGGGCAAAAGTGGGCAAAAGTGGGCAAAAGTGGGTAGGAAGTGGGTAAGAAGTGGGCAAAAAGTGGGCAAAAAGGGGGCCAAATTAGGACACAAATGGGCAATTGGGGGCAAGAACTTTCCATAACTGCGAAGAAAATTGAGACGAAAGTCGCCAGAAAGTGGTCCAACAGTCGCCACAAAGTGCGCCCCGCCACCCAAACTGTCCACTGCGCGTTCCGCCCGTCACACTGGCGTGGACGGTGTGAGGGCGGAACTTTTGTCGCCGACCGTCACAGCTGGCTGTCGGGACCCCCACGTGGCAAAAACCATTCCACAAAATTGACACGTGGAAACCGGCGCTCCACAAAACACTCGTTGCATCCAACGGACGCGCCAACGAACGGGTCGGCCAACCACCCCATGCACGACGGTGCGGGTGGAACCTCGGACGTCGAGCGGGCGGATGTATGGCTGGAATAAAGGATGCGAGCGAATTCGGCCGCCGGAGCCCGTGCTGCATTGCTGTACACGCAAAAGTGGGCAAAAGTGGGCAACAGTGGGCAAAAGTGGGTGAGAGGCGGCCGACGACCGCATGCACGACCGTGGGGGTCGAACCTCGGACATCGAGCGGGCGGATCTATTGCTGGAATGAAGGATGCGCGCCAATTTGGCCGCCGGATCGTGTGCAGCATCGCTGTAGACGCAAAAGTGGGCAAAAGTGGGCAAAAGTGGGCAAAAGTGGGTAGGAAGTGGGTAAGAAGTGGGCAAAAAGTGGGCAAAAAGGGGGCCAAATTAGGGACACAAATGGCAATTGGGGGCAAGAACTTTCCATAACTGCGAAGAAAATTGAGACGAAAGTCGCCAGAAAGTGGTCCAACAGTGGCCACAAAGTGCGCCCCGCCACCCAAACTGTCCACTGCGCGTTCCGCCCGTCACACTGGCGTGGACGGTGTGAGGGCGGAACTTTTGTCGCCGACCGTCACACTGGCTGTCGGACCCCCACGTGGCAAAAACCATTCCACAAAATTGACACGTGGAAACCGGCGCTCCACAAAACACTCGTTGCATCCAACGGACGCGCCAACGAACGGGTCGGCCAACCACCCCATGCACGACGGTGCGGGTGGAACCTCGGACGTCGAGCGGGCGGATGTATGGCTGGAATAAAGGATGCGAGCGAATTCGGCCGCCGGAGCGCGTGCTGCATTGCTGTACACGCAAAAGTGGGCAAAAGTGGGCAACAGTGGGCAAAAGTGGGTGAGAGGCGGCCGACGACCGCATGCACGACCGTGGGGGTCGAACCTCGGACATCGAGCGGGCGGATCTATTGCTGGAATGAAGGATGCGCGCCAATTTGGCCGCCGGATCGTGTGCAGCATCGCTGTAGACGCAAAAGTGGGCAAAAGTGGGCAAAAGTGGGCAAAAGTGGGTAGGAAGTGGGTAAGAAGTGGGCAAAAAGTGGGCAAAAAGGGGGCCAAATTAGGACACAAATGGGCATTGGGGGCAAGAACTTTCCATAACTGCAAGAAAATTGAGACGAAAGTCGCCAGAAAGTGGTCCAACAGTCGCCACAAAGTGCGCCCCGCACCCAAACTGTCCACTGCGCGTTCCGCCCGTCACACTGGCGTGGACGGTGTGAGGGCGGAACTTTTGTCGCCGACCGTCACAGCTGGCTGTCGGGACCCCCACGTGGCAAAAACCATTCCACAAAAATTGACACGTGGAAACCGGCGCTCCACAAAAACACTCGTTGCATCCAACGGACGCGCCAACGAACGGGTCGGCCAACCACCCCATGCACGACGGTGCGGTGGAACCTCGGACGTCAAGCGGGCGGATGTATGGCTGGAATAAAGGATGCGAGCGAATTCGGCCGCCGGAGCGCGTGC
>SDUX01000071.1:50245-76468 GCA_008729055.1 Pyropia haitanensis
GGATCTATTGCTGGAATGAAGGATGCGCGCCAATTTGGCCGCCGGATCGTGTGCAGCATCGCTGTAGACGCAAAAGTGGGCAAAAGTGGGCAAAAAGTGGGCAAAAGTGGGTAGGAAGTGGGTAAGAAGTGGGCAAAAAGTGGCAAAAAGGGGGCCAAATTAGGACACAAATGGGCAATTGGGGGCAAAGAACTTTCCATAACTGCAAAGAAAATTGAGACGAAAAGTCGCCAGAAAGTGGTCCAACAGTGGCCACAAAGTGCGCCCCGCCACCCAACTGTCCACTGCGCGTTCCGCCCGTCACACTGGCGTGGACGGTGTGAGGGCGGAACTTTTGTCGCCGACCGTCACAGCTGGCTGTCGGACCCCCATGGCAAAAACCATTCCACAAAATTGACACGTGGAAACCGGCGCTCCACAAAACACTCGTTGCATCCAACGGACGCGCCAACGAACGGGTCGGCCAACCACCCATGCACGACGGTGCGGGTGGAACCTCGGACGTCGAGCGGGCGGATGTATGGCTGGAATAAAGGATGCGAGCGAATTCGGCCGCGGAGCCCGTGCTGCATTGCTGTACACGCAAAAGTGGGCAAAAGTGGGCAACAGTGGGCAAAAGTGGGTGAGAGGCGGCCGACGACCGCATGCACGACCGTGGGGGTCGAACCTCGGACATCGAGCGGGCGGATCTATTGCTGGAATGAAGGATGCGCGCCAATTTGGCCGCCGGATCGTGTGCAGCATCGCTGTAGACGCAAAAGTGGGCAAAAGTGGGCAAAAGTGGGCAAAAGTGGGTAGGAAGTGGGTAAGAAGTGGGCAAAAAGTGGGCAAAAAGGGGGGCCAAATTAGGACACAAATGGGCAATTGGGGGCAAGAACTTTCCATAACTGCAAAGAAAATTGAGACGAAAGTCGCCAGAAAGTGGTCCAACAGTGGCCACAAAGTGCGCCCCGCCACCCAAACTGTCCACTGCGCGTTCCGCCCGTCACACTGGCGTGGACGGTGTGAGGGCGGAACTTTTGTCGCCGACCGTCACAGCTGGCTGTCGGGACCCCCACGTGGCAAAAACCATTCCACAAATTGACACGTGGAAACCGGCGCTCCACAAAACACTCGTTGCATCCAACGGACGCGCCAACGAACGGGTCGGCCAACCACCCCATGCACGACGGTGCGGGTGGAACCTCGGACGTCGAGCGGGCGGATGTATGGCTGGAATAAAGGATGCGAGCGAATTCGGCCGCCGGAGCGCGTGCTGCATTGCTGTACACGCAAAAGTGGGCAAAAGTGGGCAACAGTGGGCAAAAGTGGGTGAGAGGCGGCCGACGACCGCATGCACGACCGTGGGGGTCGAACCTCGGACATCGGAGCGGGCGGATCTATTGCTGGAATGAAGGATGCGCGCCAATTTGGCCGCCGGATCGTGTGCAGCATCGCTGTAGACGCAAAAGTGGGCAAAAGTGGGCAAAAGTGGGCAAAAGTGGGTAGGAAGTGGGTAAGAAGTGGGCAAAAGTGGGCAAAAAGGGGGCCAAATTAGGACACAAATGGGCAATTGGGGCAAGAACTTTCCATAACTGCGAAGAAAATTGAGACGAAAGTCGCCAGAAAGTGGTCCAACAGTCGCCACAAAGTGCGCCCCGCCACCCAAACTGTCCACTGCGCGTTCCGCCCGTCACACTGGCGTGGACGGTGTGAGGGGCGGAACTTTTGTCGCCGACCGTCACAGCTGGCTGTCGGGACCCCCACGTGGCAAAAACCATTCCACAAAATTGACACGTGGAAACCGGCGCTCCACAAAACACTCGTTGCATCCAACGGACGCGCCAACGAACGGGTCGGCCAACCACCCCATGCACGACGGTGCGGGTGGAACCTCGGACGTCGAGCGGGCGGATGTATGGCTGGAATAAAGGATGCGAGCGAATTCGGCCGCCGGAGCCCGTGCTGCATTGCTGTACACGCAAAAGTGGGCAAAAGTGGGCAACAGTGGGCAAAAGTGGGTGAGAGGCGGCCGACGACCGCATGCACGACCGTGGGGGTCGAACCTCGGACATCGAGCGGGCGGATCTATTGCTGGAATGAAGGATGCGCGCCAATTTGGCCGCCGGATCGTGTGCAGCATCGCTGTAGACGCAAAAGTGGGCAAAAGTGGGCAAAAGTGGGCAAAAGTGGGTAGGAAGTGGGTAAGAAGTGGGCAAAAAGTGGGCAAAAAGGGGGCCAAATTAGGACACAAATGGGCAATTGGGGGCAAGAACTTTCCATAACTGCAAAGAAAATTGAGACGAAAGTCGCCAGAAAGTGGTCCAACAGTGCCACAAAGTGCGCCCCGCCACCCAAACTGTCCACTGCGCGTTCCGCCCGTCACACTGGCGTGGACGGTGTGAGGGCGGAACTTTTGTCGCCGACCGTCACAGCTGGCTGTCGGGACCCCCACGTGGCAAAAACCATTCCACAAAATTGACACGTGGAAACCGGCGCTCCACAAAACACTCGTTGCATCCAACGGACGCGCCAACGAACGGGTCGGCCAACCACCCCATGCACGACGGTGCGGGTGGAACCTCGGACGTCGAGCGGGCGGATGTATGGCTGGAATAAAGGATGCGAGCGAATTCGGCCGCCGGAGCCCGTGCTGCATTGCTGTACACGCAAAAGTGGGCAAAAGTGGGCAACAGTGGGCAAAAGTGGGTGAGAGGCGGCCGACGACCGCATGCACGACCGTGGGGGTCGAACCTCGGACATCGAGCGGGCGGATCTATTGCTGGAATGAAGGATGCGCGCCAATTTGGCCGCCGGATCGTGTGCAGCATCGCTGTAGACGCAAAAGTGGGCAAAAGTGGGCAAAAGTGGGCCAAAAGTGGGTAGGAAGTGGGTAAGAAGTGGGCAAAAAGTGGGCAAAAAGGGGGCCAAATTAGGACACAAATGGGCAATTGGGGGCAAGAACTTTCCATAACTGCAAAGAAAATTGAGACGAAAGTCGCCAGAAAGTGGTCCAACAGTGGCCACAAAGTGCGCCCCGCCACCCAAACTGTCCACTGCGCGTTCCGCCCGTCACACTGGCGTGGACGGTGTGAGGGCGGAACTTTTGTCGCCGACCGTCACAGCTGGCTGTCGGACCCCCACGTGGCAAAAACCATTCCACAAAATTGACACGTGGAAACCGGCGCTCCACAAAACACTCGTTGCATCCAACGGACGCGCCAACGAACGGGTCGGCCAACCACCCCATGCACGACGGTGCGGGTGGAACCTCGGACGTCGAGCGGGCGGATGTATGGCTGGAATAAAGGATGCGAGCGAATTCGGCCGCCGGAGCCCGTGCTGCATTGCTGTACACGCAAAAGTGGGCAAAAGTGGGCAACAGTGGGCAAAAGTGGGTGAGGAGCGGCCTACCACCGCATGCACGACCGTGCGGGTGGAACCTCGGACATGGAGCGGGTGGATCTATGGCTGGAACGAAGGATGCGCGCCAATTTGGCCGCCGGATCGTGTGCAGCATCGCTGTAGACGCAAAAGTGGGCAAAAGTGGGCAAAAGTGGGCAAAAGTGGGTAGGAAGTGGGTAAGAAGTGGGCAAAAAGTGGGCAAAAAGGGGGCCAAATTAGGACACAAATGGGCAATTGGGGGCAAGAACTTTCCATAACTGCAAGAAAATTGAGACGAAAGTCGCCAGAAAGTGGTCCAACAGTGGCCACAAAGTGCGCCCCGCCACCCAAACTGTCCACTGCGCGTTCCGCCCGTCACACTGGCGTGGACGGTGTGAGGGCGGAACTTTTGTCGCCGACCGTCACAGCTGGCTGTCGGGACCCCCACGTGGCAAAAACCATTCCACAAAATTGACACGTGGAAACCGGCGCTCCACAAAACACTCGTTGCATCCAACGGACGCGCCAACGAACGGGTCGGCCAACCACCCATGCACGACGGTGCGGTGGAACCTCTGACGTCGAGCGGGCGGATGTATGGCTGGAATAAAGGATGCGAGCGAATTCGGCCGCCGGAGCCCGTGCTGCATTGCTGTACACGCAAAAGTGGGCAAAAGTGGGCAACAGTGGGCAAAAGTGGGTGAGAGGCGGCCGACGACCGCATGCACGACCGTGGGGGTCGAACCTCGGACATCGAGCGGGCGGATCTATTGCTGGAATGAAGGATGCGCGCCAATTTGGCCGCCGGATCGTGTGCAGCATCGCTGTAGACGCAAAAGTGGGCAAAAGTGGGCAAAAGTGGGCAAAAGTGGGTAGGATGTGGGTAAGAAGTGGGCAAAAAGTGGGCAAAAAGGGGGCCAAATTGGGACACAAATGGCCAATTGGGGGCCAGAAGTTTCCAAAACTGCAAAGAAAATTGAGGCGAAAGTCGCCAGAAAGTCGTCCAACAGTGGCCACAAAGTGCGCCCCGCCACCCAAACTGTCCACTGCGCGTTCCGCCCGTCACACTGGCGTGGACGGTGTGAGGGCGGAACTTTTGTCGCCGACCGTCACAGCTGGCTGTCGGGACCCCCACGTGGCAAAAACCATTCCACAAAATTGACACGTGGAAACCGGCGCTCCACAAAACACTCGTTGCATCCAACGGACGCGCCAACGAACGGGTCGGCCAACCACCCCATGCACGACGGTGCGGGTGGAACCTCGGACGTCAAGCGGGCGGATGTATGGCTGGAATAAAGGATGCGAGCGAATTCGGCCGCCGGAGCGCGTGCAGCATTGCTGTACACGCAAAAGTGGGCAAAAGTGGGCAACAGTGGGCAAAAGTGGGTGAGGAGCGGCCTACCACCGCATGCACGACCGTGCGGGTGGAACCTCGGACATGGAGCGGGTGAATCTATGGCTGGAACGAAGGATGCGCGCCAATTTGGCCGCCGGATCGTGTGCAGCATCGCTGTAGACGCAAAAGTGGGCAAAAGTGGGCAAAAAGTGGGCAAAAGTGGGTAGGAAGTGGGTAAGAAGTGGGCAAAAAGTGGGCAAAAAGGGGGCCAAATTAGGACACAAATGGGCAATTGGGGGCAAGAACTTTCCATAACTGCGAAGAAAATTGAGACGAAAGTCGCCAGAAAGTGGTCCAACAGTCGCCACAAAGTGCGCCCCGCCACCCAAACTGTCCACTGCGCGTTCCGCCCGTCACACTGGCGTGGACGGTGTGAGGGCGGAACTTTTGTCGCCGACCGTCACAGCTGGCTGTCGGACCCCACGTGGCAAAACCATTCCACAAAATTGACACGTGGAAACCGGCGCTCCACAAAACACTCGTTGCATCCAACGGACGCGCCAACGAACGGGTCGGCCAACCACCCCATGCACGACGGTGCGGGTGGAACCTCGGACGTCGAGCGGGCGGATGTATGGCTGGAATAAAGGATGCGAGCGAATTCGGCCGCCGGAGCCCGTGCTGCATTGCTGTACACGCAAAAGTGGGCAAAAGTGGGCAACAGTGGGCAAAAGTGGGTGAGAGGCGGCCGACGACCGCATGCACGACCGTGGGGGTCGAACCTCGGACATCGAGCGGGCGGATCTATTGCTGGAATGAAGGATGCGCGCCAATTTGGCCGCCGGATCGTGTGCAGCATCGCTGTAGACGCAAAAGTGGGCAAAGTGGGCAAAAGTGGGCAAAAGTGGGTAGGAAGTGGGTAAGAAGTGGGCAAAAAGTGGGCAAAAAGGGGGCCAAATTAGGACACAAATGGCAATTGGGGGCAAGAAGTTTCCATAACTGCGAAGAAAATTGAGACGAAAGTCGCCAGAAAGTGGTCCAACAGTCGCCACAAAGTGCGCCCCGCCACCCAAACTGTCCACTGCGCGTTCCGCCCGTCACACTGGCGTGGACGGTGTGAGGGCGGAACTTTTGTCGCCGACCGTCACAGCTGGCTGTCGGGACCCCCACGTGGCAAAAACCATTCCACAAAATTGACACGTGGAAACCGGCGCTCCACAAAACACTCGTTGCATCCAACGGACGCGCCAACGAACGGGTCGGCCAACCACCCCATGCACGACGGTGCGGGTGGAACCTCGGACGTCAAGCGGGCGGATGTATGGCTGGAATAAAGGATGCGAGCGAATTCGGCCGCCGGAGCCGTGCTGCATTGCTGTACACGCAAAGTGGGCAAAAGTGGGCAACAGTGGGCAAAAGTGGGTGAGAGGCGGCCGACGACCGCATGCACGACCGTGGGGGTCGAACCTCGGACATCGAGCGGGCGGATCTATTGCTGGAATGAAGGATGCGCGCCAATTTGGCCGCCGGATCGTGTGCAGCATCGCTGTAGACGCAAAAGTGGGCAAAAGTGGGCAAAAGTGGGCAAAAGTGGGTAGGAAGTGGGTAAGAAGTGGGCAAAAAGTGGGCAAAAAGGGGGCCAAATTAGGACACAAATGGGCAATTGGGGCAAGAACTTTCCATAACTGCAAAGAAAATTGAGACGAAAGTCGCCAGAAAGTGGTCCAACAGTCGCCACAAAGTGCGCCCCGCCACCCAAACTGTCCACTGCGCGTTCCGCCCGTCACACTGGCGTGGACGGTGTGAGGGCGGAACTTTTGTCGCCGACCGTCACAGCTGGCTGTCGGGACCCCCACGTGGCAAAACCATTCCACAAAATTGACACGTGGAACCGGCGCTCCACAAACACTCGTTGCATCCAACGGACGCGCCAACGAACGGGTCGGCCAACCACCCCATGCACGACGGTGCGGGTGGAACCTCGGACGTCGAGCGGGCGGATGTATGGCTGGAATAAAGGATGCGAGCGAATTCGGCCGCCGGAGCCGTGCTGCATTGCTGTACACGCAAAAGTGGGCAAAAGTGGGCAACAGTGGGCAAAAGTGGGTGAGAGCGGCCGACGACCGCATGCACGACCGTGGGGGTCGAACCTCGGACATCGAGCGGGCGGATCTATGCTGGAATGAAGGATGCGCGCCAATTTGGCCGCCGGATCGTGTGCAGCATCGCTGTAGACGCAAAAGTGGGCAAAAGTGGGCAAAAGTGGGCAAAAGTGGGTAGGAAGTGGGTAAGAAGTGGGCAAAAAGTGGGCAAAAGGGGGCCAAATTAGGACACAAATGGGCAATTGGGGGCAAGAACTTTCCATAACTGCAAAGAAAATTGAGGACGAAAGTCGCCAGAAAGTGGTCCAACAGTCGCCACAAAGTGCGCCCCGCCACCCAAACTGTCCACTGCGCGTTCCGCCCGTCACACTGGCGTGGACGGTGTGAGGGCGGAACTTTTGTCGCCGACCGTCACACTGGCTGTCGGGACCCCCACGTGGCAAAAACCATTCCACAAAATTGACACGTGGAAACCGGCGCTCCACAAAACACTCGTTGCATCCAACGGACGCGCCAACGAACGGGTCGGCCAACCACCCCATGCACGACGGTGCGGGTGGAACCTCGGACGTCGAGCGGGCGGATGTATGGCTGGAATAAAGGATGCGAGCGAATTCGGCCGCCGGAGCCCGTGCTGCATTGCTGTACACGCAAAAGTGGGCAAAAGTGGGCAACAGTGGGCAAAAGTGGGTGAGAGGCGGCCGACGACCGCATGCACGACCGTGGGGTCGAACCTCGGACATGGAGCGGGCGGATCTATTGCTGGAACGAAGGATGCGCGCCAATTTGGCCGCCGGATCGTGTGCAGCATCGCTGTAGACGCAAAAGTGGGCAAAAGTGGGCAAAAGTGGGCAAAAGTGGGTAGGAAGTGGGTAAGAAGTGGGCAAAAAGTGGGCAAAAAGGGGGCCAAATTAGGACACAAATGGGCAATTGGGGGCAAGAACTTTCCATAACTGCAAAGAAAATTGAGACGAAAGTCGCCAGAAAGTGGTCCAACAGTCGCCACAAAGTGCGCCCCGCCACCCAAACTGTCCACTGCGCGTTCCGCCCGTCACACTGGCGTGGACGGTGTGAGGGCGGAACTTTTGTCGCCGACCGTCACAGCTGGCTGTCGGGACCCCCACGTGGCAAAAACCATTCCACAAAATTGACACGTGGAAACCGGCGCTCCACAAAACACTCGTTGCATCCAACGACGCGCCAACGAACGGGTCGGCCAACCACCCATGCACGACGGTGCGGGTGGAACCTCGGACGTCGAGCGGGCGGATGTATGGCTGGAATAAAGGATGCGAGCGAATTCGGCCGCCGGAGCCCGTGCTGCATTGCTGTACACGCAAAAGTGGGCAAAAGTGGGCAACAGTGGGCAAAAGTGGGTGAGAGGCGGCCGACGACCGCATGCACGACCGTGGGGGTCGAACCTCGGACATCGAGCGGGCGGATCTATTGCTGGAATGAAGGATGCGCGCCAATTTGGCCGCCGGATCGTGTGCAGCATCGCTGTAGACGCAAAAGTGGGCAAAAGTGGGCAAAAGTGGGCAAAGTGGGTAGGAAGTGGGTAAGAAGTGGGCAAAAGTGGGCAAAAAGGGGGCCAAATTAGGACACAAATGGGCAATTGGGGCAAGAACTTTCCATAACTGCAAAGAAAATTGAGGCGAAAGTCGCCAGAAAGTGGTCCAACAGTCGCCACAAAGTGCGCCCGCCACCCAAACTGTCCACTGCGCGTTCCGCCCGTCACACTGGCGTGGACGGTGTGAGGGCGGAACTTTTGTCGCCGACCGTCACAGCTGGCTGTCGGGACCCCCACGTGGCAAAAACCATTCCACAAAATTGACACGTGGAAACCGGCGCTCCACAAAACACTCGTTGCATCCAACGGACGCGCCAACGAACGGGTCGGCCAACCACCCCATGCACGACGGTGCGGGTGGAACCTCGGACGTCGAGCGGGCGGATGTATGGCTGGAATAAAGGATGCGAGCGAATTCGGCCGCCGGAGCCCGTGCTGCATTGCTGTACACGCAAAAGTGGGCAAAAGTGGGCAACAGTGGGCAAAAGTGGGTGAGAGGCGGCCGACGACCGCATGCACGACCGTGGGGGTCGAACCTCGGACATCGAGCGGGCGGATCTATTGCTGGAATGAAGGATGCGCGCCAATTTGGCCGCCGGATCGTGTGCAGCATCGCTGTAGACGCAAAAGTGGGCAAAAGTGGGCAAAAGTGGGCAAAAGTGGGTAGGAAGTGGGTAAGAAGTGGGCAAAAAGTGGGCAAAAAGGGGGCCAAATTAGGACACAAATGGGCAATTGGGGGCAAGAACTTTCCATAACTGCAAAGAAAATTGAGACGAAAGTCGCCAGAAAGTGGTCCAACAGTCGCCACAAAGTGCGCCCCGCCACCCAAACTGTCCACTGCGCGTTCCGCCCGTCACACTGGCGTGGACGGTGTGAGGGCGGAACTTTTGTCGCCGACCGTCACAGCTGGCTGTCGGACCCCCACGTGGCAAAAACCATTCCACAAAATTGACACGTGGAAACCGGCGCTCCACAAAACACTCGTTGCATCCAACGGACGCGCCAACGAACGGGTCGGCCAACCACCCCATGCACGACGGTGCGGGTGGAACCTCGGACGTCGAGCGGGCGGATGTATGGCTGGAATAAAGGATGCGAGCGAATTCGGCCGCCGGAGCCCGTGCTGCATTGCTGTACACGCAAAAGTGGGCAAAAGTGGGCAACAGTGGGCAAAAGTGGGTGAGAGGCGGCCGACGACCGCATGCACGACCGTGGGGGTCGAACCTCGGACATCGAGCGGGCGGATCTATTGCTGGAATGAAGGATGCGCGCCAATTTGGCCGCCGGATCGTGTGCAGCATCGCTGTAGACGCAAAAGTGGGCAAAAGTGGGCAAAAGTGGGCAAAAGTGGGTAGGAAGTGGGTAAGAAGTGGGCAAAAAGTGGGCAAAAAGGGGGCCAAATTAGGACACAAATGGGCAATTGGGGGCAAGAACTTTCCATAACTGCAAGAAAATTGAGACGAAAGTCGCCAGAAAGTGGTCCAACAGTCGCCACAAAGTGCGCCCCGCCACCCAAACTGTCCACTGCGCGTTCCGCCCGTCACACTGGCGTGGACGGTGTGAGGGCGGAACTTTTGTCGCCGACCGTCACAGCTGGCTGTCGGGACCCCCACGTGGCAAAAACCATTCCACAAAATTGACACGTGGAAACCGGCGCTCCACAAAACACTCGTTGCATCCAACGGACGCGCCAACGAACGGGTCGGCCAACCACCCATGCACGACGGTGCGGGTGGAACCTCGGACGTCGAGCGGGCGGATGTATGGCTGGAATAAAGGATGCGAGCGAATTCGGCCGCCGGAGCCGTGCTGCATTGCTGTACACGCAAAAGTGGGCAAAAGTGGGCAACAGTGGGCAAAAGTGGGTGAGAGGCGGCCGACGACCGCATGCACGACCGTGGGGGTCGAACCTCGGACATCGAGCGGGCGGATCTATTGCTGGAATGAAGGATGCGCGCCAATTTGGCCGCCGGATCGTGTGCAGCATCGCTGTAGACGCAAAAGTGGGCAAAAGTGGGCAAAAGTGGGCAAAAGTGGGTAGGAAGTGGGTAAGAAGTGGGCAAAAAGTGGGCAAAAAGGGGGCCAAATTAGGACACAAATGGGCAATTGGGGGCAAGAACTTTCCATAACTGCAAAGAAAATTGAGACGAAAGTCGCCAGAAAGTGGTCCAACAGTCGCCACAAAGTGCGCCCCGCCACCCAAACTGTCCACTGCGCGTTCCGCCCGTCACACTGGCGTGGACGGTGTGAGGGCGGAACTTTTGTCGCCGACCGTCACAGCTGGCTGTCGGGACCCCCACGTGGCAAAAACCATTCCACAAAATTGACACGTGGAAACCGGCGCTCCACAAAACACTCGTTGCATCCAACGGACGCGCCAACGAACGGGTCGGCCAACCACCCCATGCACGACGGTGCGGGTGGAACCTCGGACGTCGAGCGGGCGGATGTATGGCTGGAATAAAGGATGCGAGCGATTCGGCCGCCGGAGCCCGTGCTGCATTGCTGTACACGCAAAAGTGGGCAAAAGTGGGCAACAGTGGGCAAAAGTGGGTGAGAGGCGGCCGACGACCGCATGCACGACCGTGGGGGTCGAACCTCGGACATCGAGCGGGCGGATCTATTGCTGGAATGAAGGATGCGCGCCAATTTGGCCGCCGGATCGTGTGCAGCATCGCTGTAGACGCAAAAGTGGGCAAAAGTGGGCAAAAGTGGGCAAAAGTGGGTAGGAAGTGGGTAAGAAGTGGGCAAAAGTGGGCAAAAAGGGGGCCAAATTAGGACACAAATGGGCAATTGGGGGCAAGAACTTTCCATAACTGCAAGAAAATTGAGACGAAAGTCGCCAGAAAGTGGTCCAACAGTGCCACAAAGTGCGCCCCGCCACCCAAACTGTCCACTGCGCGTTCCGCCCGTCACACTGGCGTGGACGGTGTGAGGGCGGAACTTTTGTCGCCGACCGTCACAGCTGGCTGTCGGGACCCCCACGTGGCAAAAACCATTCCACAAAATTGACACGTGGAAACCGGCGCTCCACAAAACACTCGTTGCATCCAACGGACGCGCCAACGAACGGGTCGGCCAACCACCCCATGCACGACGGTGCGGGTGGAACCTCGGACGTCGAGCGGGCGGATGTATGGCTGGAATAAAGGATGCGAGCGAATTCGGCCGCCGGAGCCGTGCTGCATTGCTGTACACGCAAAAGTGGGCAAAAGTGGGCAACAGTGGGCAAAAGTGGGTGAGAGGCGGCCGACGACCGCATGCACGACCGTGGGGGTCGAACCTCGGACATCGAGCGGGCGGATCTATTGCTGGAATGAAGGATGCGCGCCAATTTGCCGCCGGATCGTGTGCAGCATCGCTGTAGACGCAAAAGTGGGCAAAAGTGGGCAAAAGTGGGCAAAAGTGGGTAGGAAGTGGGTAAGAAGTGGGCAAAAAAGTGGGCAAAAAGGGGGCCAAATTAGGACACAAATGGGCAATTGGGGGCAAGAACTTTCCATAACTGCAAGAAAATTGAGACGAAAGTCGCCAGAAAGTGGTCCAACAGTCGCCACAAAGTGCGCCCCGCCACCCAAACTGTCCACTGCGCGTTCCGCCCGTCACACTGGCGTGGACGGTGTGAGGGCGGAACTTTTGTCGCCGACCGTCACAGCTGGCTGTCGGACCCCCACGTGGCAAAAACCATTCCACAAATTGACACGTGGAAACCGGCGCTCCACAAAACACTCGTTGCATCCAACGGACGCGCCAACGAACGGGTCGGCCAACCACCCCATGCACGACGGTGCGGTGGAACCTCGGACGTCGAGCGGGCGGATGTATGGCTGGAATAAAGGATGCGAGCGAATTCGGCCGCCGGAGCCCGTGCTGCATTGCTGTACACGCAAAAGTGGGCAAAAGTGGGCAACAGTGGGCAAAAGTGGGTGAGAGGCGGCCGACGACCGCATGCACGACCGTGGGGGTCGAACCTCGGACATCGAGCGGGCGATCTATTGCTGGAATGAAGGATGCGCGCCAATTTGGCCGCCGGATCGTGTGCAGCATCGCTGTAGACGCAAAAGTGGGCAAAAGTGGGCAAAAGTGGGCAAAAGTGGGTAGGAAGTGGGTAAGAAGTGGGCAAAAAGTGGGCAAAAAGGGGGGCAAATTAGGACACAAATGGGCAATTGGGGCAAGAACTTTCCATAACTGCGAAGAAAATTGAGACGAAAGTCGCCAGAAAGTGGTCCAACAGTCGCCACAAAGTGCGCCCCGCCACCCAAACTGTCCACTGCGCGTTCCGCCCGTCACACTGGCGTGGACGGTGTGAGGGCGGAACTTTTGTCGCCGACCGTCACAGCTGGCTGTCACACGTGGCAAAAACCATTCCACAAAATTGACACGTGGAAACCGGCGCTCCACAAAACACTCGTTGCATCCAACGGACGCGCCAACGAACGGGTCGGCCAACCACCCCATGCACGACGGTGCGGGTGGAACCTCGGACGTCAAGCGGGCGGATGTATGGCTGGAATAAAGGATGCGAGCGAATTCGGCCGCCGGAGCGCGTGCTGCATTGCTGTACACGCAAAAGTGGGCAAAAGTGGGCAACAGTGGGCAAAAGTGGGTGAGAGGCGGCCGACGACCGCATGCACGACCGTGGGGTCGAACCTCGGACATCGAGCGGGCGGATCTATTGCTGGAATGAAGGATGCGCGCCAATTTGGCCGCCGGATCGTGTGCAGCATCGCTGTAGACGCAAAAGTGGGCAAAAGTGGGCAAAAGTGGGCAAAAGTGGGCAAAAGTGGGTGGAAGTGGGTAAGAAGTGGGCAAAAAGTGGGCAAAAAGGGGGCCAAATTAGGACACAAATGGGCAATTGGGGGCAAGAACTTTCCATAACTGCAAAGAAAATTGAGACGAAAGTCGCCAGAAAGTGGTCCAACAGTCGCCACAAAGTGCGCCCCGCCACCCAAACTGTCCACTGCGCGTTCCGCCCGTCACACTGGCGTGGACGGTGTGAGGGCGGAACTTTTGTCGCCGACCGTCACAGCTGGCTGTCGGGACCCCCACGTGGCAAAAACCATTCCACAAAATTGACACGTGGAAACCGGCGCTCCACAAAACACTCGTTGCATCCAACGGACGCGCCAACGAACGGGTCGGCCAACCACCCCATGCACGACGGTGCGGGTGGAACCTCGGACGTCGAGCGGGCGGATGTATGGCTGGAATAAAGGATGCGAGCGAATTCGGCATCGCCGGAGCCGCGTGCTGCATTGCTGGGCAAAAGTGGGCAAAAGTGGGCAAAAGTGGGCAAAAGTGGGCAAAAGTGGGCAAAAAGGGGGCCAAATTAGGACACAAATGGGCAATTGGGGGCAAGAACTTTCCATAACTGGGTGAGAGGCGGCCGACGACCGCATGCACGACCGTGGGGGTCGAACCTCGGACATCGAGCGGGCGGATCTATTGCTGGAATGAAGGATGCGCGCCAATTTGGCCGCCGGATCGTGTGCAGCATCGCTGTAGACGCAAAAGTGGGCAAAAGTGGGCAAAAGTGGGCAAAAGTGGGCAAAAGTGGGCAAAAAGTGGGCAAAAAGGGGCCAAATTAGGACACAAATGGGCAATTGGGGGCAAGAACTTTCCATAACTGCAAAGAAAATTGAGGCGAAAGTCGCCAGAAAGTGGTCCAACAGTCGCCACAAAGTGCGCCCGCCACCCAAACTGTCCACTGCGCGTTCCGCCCGTCACACTGGCGTGGACGGTGTGAGGAACTTTTGTCGCCGACCGTCACAGCTGGCTGTCGGGACCCCCACGTGGCAAAAACCATTCCACAAAATTGACACGTGGAAACCGGCGCTCCACAAAACACTCGTTGCATCCAACGGACGCGCCAACGAACGGGTCGGCCAACCACCCATGCACGACGGTGCGGGTGGAACACGGTGCTGCGAAAGAAAACGTTGAGCGGGCGGATGTCGCCAGAAATAAAGGATGCGCAACAATTCAAAGCCCCGGAGCCACCCAAATTGTGTACTGCGCGTTGCCCACACAGTGGGGGCAAAAGTGGGTGAGAGGCCGGCCGACGACGCGCATGCAACGACGACGTGGGGTCGAACGGGCTGTATGGCGGACGATCGAGCGCGGCAGGATCTATTGGGTGAGAGGCGGCTGGAATGAAGCTGATGCGCGCCAATTTGGCCGCCGGATCGTGTGCAGCATCGCTGTAGACGCAAAAGTGGGGCAAAGTGTGGGCAAAGTGGGCAAAAAGGGCAAAAAGTGGGAAGTGTGGTAAAGAAGTGGGGAATTAAGGAATTGGGCAAAAGAGAAAAGTGGGCAAAAGTGGGCACCCAAACTGTGGGACGCGCCAAAAGTGTAGGACACACAATGGCGCACACTTGGACGGGCAACGAACTTGTCGGGACACGTAACTGCGAAACCGACAAAAGTCGTGCAACAGGACGCGCCAAAACTGTCGCCACACTGACGAAACTTTTGTCGCGAATCGCGAGCGACCGCCGGACGTGGCTGCATCTGTACACAAAAGTGGGCAAAAGTGGGCAACAGTGGGCAAAAAGTGGGCAACGGCCGAACACACATGCACGACTGCGGGTCGAACTCGGACGTCGAGCGGGCGGATGTATTGCTGGAATGAAGATGCGCGCCCGCCCGTCTGCAGCACTGGCGTGGGCAACAGTGGGCAAAAGTGGGTGAGGGGCGGAACTTTTGTCGCCGATCGCGTCCAACAGTCTGCGCTGTCGGGACACTGGCCCACGTGGCAAGAAATAACCATTCCACAAAATTGACACGTGGAAACCGGCGCTCCACAAAACACTCGTTGCATCCAACGGACGCGCCAACGAACGGGTCGGCCAACCACCCCATGCACGACGGTGCGGGTGGAACCTCGGACGTCAAGCGGGCGGATGTATGGCTGGAATAAAGGATGCGAGCGAATTCGGCCGCCGGAGCGCGTGCAGCATTGCTGTACACGCAAAAGTGGGCAAAAGTGGGCAACAGTGGGCAAAAGTGGGTGAGAGCGCCGGCCGCATCACGACCGCAACCTCGGCACGACCGGTGCGGGTGCGAAGCCGGATCGGAGCATCGAGCGGTGCGTGAAAAGTGGGCAAAAGTGGGCATGGGTGCTGGAATGGACAGGATTGCGCGCGCAATTTGGCCGCCGGATCGTGTGCAGCATCGCTGTAGACGCAAAAGTGGGCAAAAGTGGGCAAAAGTGGGCAAAAGTGGGTAGGAAGTGGTAAGAAGTGGGCAAAAAGTGGGCAAAAAGGACACAAATGGGCAATTGGGGGCAAGAACTTTCCATAACTGCAAAGAAAATTGAGGCGAAAGTCGCCAGAAAGTGGTCGCGCGCACAAAGTGTCCACTGCGCGTTCCGCCCGTCACACTGGCGTGGACGGTGAGGGCGGAACTTTTGTCGCCGACCGTCACAGCTGGCTGTCGGGACCCCCACGTGGCAAAAACCATTCCACAAAATTGACACGTGGAAACCGGCGCTCCACAAAACACTCGTTGCATCCAACGGACGCGCCAACGAACGGGTCGGCCAACCACCCCATGCACGACGGTGCGGGTGGAACCTCGGACGTCAGCGGGCGGATGTATGGCTGGAATAAAGGATGCGAGCGAATTCGGCCGCCGGAGCGCGTGCAGCAACGCAAAAGTGGGCAAAAGTGGGCAACAGTGGGCAAAAGTGGGTGAGGAGCGGCCGACGACCGCATGCACGACCGTGGGGTCGAACCTCGGACATCGAGCGGGCGGATCTATTGCTGGAATGAAGGATGCGCGCCAATTTGGCCGCCGGATCGTGTGCAGCATCGCTGTAGACGCAAAAGTGGGCAAAAGTGGGCAAAAGTGGGCAAAAGTGGGTAGGAAGTGGGTAAGAAGTGGGCAAAAAGTGGGCAAAAAGGGGCCAAATTAGGACAAAATGGGCAATTGGGGGCAAGAACTTTCCATAACTGCGAAGAAAATTGAGACGAAAGTCGCCAGAAAGTGGTCCAACAGTCGCCACAAAGTGCGCCCCGCCACCCAAACTGTCCACTGCGCGTTCCGCCCGTCACACTGGCGTGGACGGTGTGAGGGCGGAACTTTTGTCGCCGACCGTCACAGCTGGCTGTCGGGACCCCCACGTGGCAAAAACCATTCCACAAAATTGACACGTGGAAACCGGCGCTCCACAAAACACTCGTTGCATCCAACGGACGCGCCAACGAACGGGTCGGCCAACCACCCCATGCACGACGGTGCGGGTGGAACCTCGGACGTCAAGCGGGCGGATGTATGGCTGGAATAAAGGATGCGAGCGAATTCGGCCGCCGGAGCGCGTGCAGCATTGCTGTACACGCAAAAGTGGGCAAAAGTGGGCAACAGTGGGCAAAAGTGGGTGAGAGGCGGCCGACGACCGCATGCACGACCGTGGGGGTCGAACCTCGGACATCGAGCGGGCGGATCTATTGCTGGAATGAAGGATGCGCGCCAATTTGGCCGCCGGATCGTGTGCAGCATCGCTGTAGACGCAAAAGTGGGCAAAAGTGGGCAAAAGTGGGCAAAAGTGGGCAAAAGTGGGCAAAAGTGGGTAGGAAGTGGGTAAGAAGTGGGCAAAAAGTGGGCAAAAAGGGGGCCAAATTAGGACACAAATGGGCAATTGGGGGCAAGAACTTTCCATAACTGCGAAAGTGCCAGACGGTCGTGCCGTCGCCACGTCCACCGTCCACACTGGCGTGGACGGTGTGACCGTGGACCGGCGCTCGGGACCCCCACGTGGCAAAAACCATTCCACAAAATTGACACGTGGAAACCGGCGCTCCACAAAACACTCGTTGCATCCAACGGACGCGCCAACGAACGGGTCGGCCAACCACCCCATGCACGACGGTGCGGGTGGAACCTCGGACGTCGCGGGCGGATGTATGGCTGGAATAAAGGATGCGAGCGAATTCGGCCGCCGGAGCGCGTGCAATTGGGGGTGGGCAAAAGTGGGCGGCCGGATGCGCTGGGGGTGAACGAACCTCGGCATCGCTCGCTGAAGATGCGCGCCAATTTGGCCGCCGGATCGTGTGCAGCATCGCTGTAGACGCAAAAGTGGGCAAAAGTGGGCAAAAGTGGGCAAAAGTGGGCAAAAGTGGGCAAAGTGGGTAAGAAGTGGGCAAAAAGTGGGCAAAAAGGGGGCCAAATTAGGACACAAATGGGCAATTGGGGGCAAGAACTTTCCATAACTGCAAAGAAAATTGAGACGAAAGTCGCCAGAAAGTGGTCCAACAGTCGCCACAAAGTGCGCCCCGCCACCCAAACTGTCCACTGCGCGTTCCGCCCGTCACACTGGCGTGGACGGTGTGAGGGCGGAACTTTTGTCGCCGACCGTCACAGCTGGCTGTCGGGACCCCCACGTGGCAAAAACCATTCCACAAAATTGACACGTGGAAACCGGCGCTCCACAAAACACTCGTTGCATCCAACGGACGCGCCAACGAACGGGTCGGCCAACCACCCCATGCACGACGGTGCGGGTGGAACCTCGGACGTCAAGCGGGCGGATGTATGGCTGGGGATGCGGCGAATGGCCGCCGGAGCGCGTGCAGCATTGGTACACGCAAAAGTGGGCAATGGGCAACAGGATGCGGCCGACGACCGCATGCACGACCGTGGGGGTCGAACCTCGGACATCGAGCGGGCGGATCTATTGCTGGAATGAAGGATGCGCGCCAATTTGGCATCGTGTGCATCGCTGCGCAAAAGTGGGCAAAAGTGGGCAAAAGTGGGCAAAAGTGGGCAAAAGTGGGTAGGAAGTGGGTAAGAAGTGGGCAAAAGTGGGCAAAAAGTTAGGACACAAATGGGCAACAAGAACTGCAAGAAAAATTGAGACGAAAGTCGCCAGAAAGTGGTCCAACAGTCGCCACAAAGTGCGCCCCGCCACCCAAACTGTCCACTGCGGCCGCCCGTCACACTGGCGTGGACGGTGTGAGGGCGCTTTTGTCGCCGACCGTCACAGCTGGCTGTCGGGACCCCCACGTGGCACCGACACGTGGGGCGCTCGTTGCATCCAACGGACGCGCCAACGAACGGGTCGGAACCACCCCATGCGAGCGGGCCTCGACGTCAGCGGGCGGATGTATGGCTGGAATAAAGGATGCGAGCGAATGGAGCCCGTGCTGCATTGACACGCAAAAGTGGGCAAAAGTGGGCGCGCCAATTTGGCCGCCGGATCGTGTGCAGCATCGCTGTAGACGCAAAAGTGGGCAAAAGTGGGCAAAAGTGGGCAAAAGTGGGTAGGAAGTGGGTAAGAAGTGGGCAAAAAGTGGGCAAAAAGGGGGCCAAATTAGGACACAAATGGGCAATTGGGGGCAAGAACTTTCCATAACTGCAAGAAAATTGAGGCGAAAGTCGCCAGAAAGTGGTCCAACAGTCGCCACAAAGTGCGCCCCGCCACCCAAACTGTCCACTGCGCGTTCCGCCCGTCACACTGGCGTGGACGGTGTGAGGGCGGAACTTTTGTCGCCGACCGTCACAGCTGGCTGTCGGGACCCCCACGTGGCAAAAACCATTCCACAAAATTGACACGTGGAAACCGGCGCTCCACAAAACACTCGTTGCATCCAACGGACGCGCCAACGAACGGGTCGGCCAACCACCCCATGCACGACGGTGCGGGTGGAACCTCGGACGTCAAGCGGGCGGATGTATGGCTGGAATAAAGGATGCGAGCGAATTCGGCCGCCGGAGCGCGTGCAGCATTGCTGTACACGCAAAAGTGGGCAAAAGTGGGCAACAGTGGGCAAAAGTGGGTGAGAGGCGGCCGACGACCGCATGCACGACCGTGGGGGTCGAACCTCGGACATCGAGCGGGCGGATCTATTGCTGGAATGAAGGATGCGCGCCAATTTGGCCGCCGGATCGTGTGCAGCATCGCTGTAGACGCAAAAGTGGGCAAAAGTGGGCAAAAGTGGGCAAAAGTGGGTAGGAAGTGGGTAAGAAGTGGGCAAAAAGTGGGCAAAAAGGGGGCCAAATTAGGACACAAATGGGCCAATTGGGGGCAAGAACTTTCCATAACTGCAAAGAAATTGAGGCGAAAGTCGCCAGAAAGTGGTCCAACAGTCGCCACAAAGTGCGCCCCGCCACCCAAACTGTCCACTGCGCGTTCCGCCCGTCACACTGGCGTGGACGGTGTGAGGGCGGAACTTTTGTCGCCGACCGTCACAGCTGGCTGTCGGGACCCCCACGTGGCAAAAACCATTCCACAAAATTGACACGTGGAAACCGGCGCTCCACAAAACACTCGTTGCATCCAACGGACGCGCCAACGAACGGGTCGGCCAACCACCCCATGCACGACGGTGCGGGGTGGAACCTCGGACGTCGAGCGGCGGATGTATGGCTGGAATAAAGGATGCGAGCGCAATTCGGCCGCCGGAGCCCGTGCTGCATTGCTGTACACGCAAAAGTGGGCAAAAGTGGGCAACAGTGGGCAAAAGTGGGTGAGAGGCGGCCGACGACCGCATGGCACGACCGTGGGGGTCGAACCTCGGACATCGAGCGGGCGGATCTATTGCTGGAATGAAGGATGCGCGCCAATTTGGCCGCCGGATCGTGTGCAGCATCGCTGTAGACGCAAAAGTGGGCAAAAGTGGGCAAAAGTGGGCAAAAGTGGGTAGGAAGTGGGTAAGAAGTGGGCAAAAAGTGGGCAAAAAAGGGGGCCAAATTAGGACACAAATGGGCAATTGGGGGCAAGAACTTTCCATAACTGCAAAGAAAATTGAGACGAAAGTCGCCAGAAAGTGGTCCAACAGTCGCCACAAAGTGCGCCCCGCCACCCAAACTGTCCACTGCGCGTTCCGCCCGTCACACTGGCGTGGACGGTGTGAGGGCGGAACTTTTGTCGCCGACCGTCACAGCTGGCTGTCGGGACCCCCACGTGGCAAAAACCATTCCACAAAATTGACACGTGGAAACCGGCGCTCCACAAAACACTCGTTGCATCCAACGGACGCGCCAACGAACGGGTCGGCCAACCACCCCATGCACGACGGTGCGGGTGGAACCTCGGACGTCGAGCGGGCGGATGTATGGCTGGAATAAAGGATGCGAGCGAATTCGGCCGCCGGAGCCGTGCTGCATTGCTGTACACGCAAAAGTGGGCAAAAGTGGGCAACAGTGGGCAAAAGTGGGTGAGAGGCGGCCGACGACCGCATGCACGACCGTGGGGGTCGAACCTCGGACATCGAGCGGGCGGATCTATTGCTGGAATGAAGGATGCGCGCCAATTTGGCCGCCGGATCGTGTGCAGCATCGCTGTAGACGCAAAAGTGGGCAAAAGTGGGCAAAAGTGGGCAAAAGTGGGTAGGAAGTGGGTAAGAAGTGGGCAAAAAGTGGGCAAAAAGGGGGCCAAATTAGGACACAAATGGGCAATTGGGGGCAAGAACTTTCCATAACTGCAAAGAAAATTGAGACGAAAGTCGCCAGAAAGTGGTCCAACAGTCGCCACAAAGTGCGCCCCGCCACCCAAACTGTCCACTGCGCGTTCCGCCCGTCACACTGGCGTGGACGGTGTGAGGGCGGAACTTTTGTCGCCGACCGTCACAGCTGGCTGTCGGGACCCCCACGTGGCAAAAACCATTCCACAAAATTGACACGTGGAAACCGGCGCTCCACAAAACACTCGTTGCATCCAACGGACGCGCCAACGAACGGGTCGGCCAACCACCCCATGCACGACGGTGCGGGTGGAACCTCGGACGTCGAGCGGGCGGATGTATGGCTGGAATAAAGGATGCGAGCGAATTCGGCCGCCGGAGCCCGTGCTGCATTGCTGTACACGCAAAAGTGGGCAAAAGTGGGCAACAGTGGGCAAAAGTGGGTGAGAGGCGGCCGACGACCGCATGCACGACCGTGGGGGTCGAACCTCGGACATCGAGCGGGCGGATCTATTGCTGGAATGAAGGATGCGCGCCAATTTGGCCGCCGGATCGTGTGCAGCATCGCTGTAGACGCAAAAGTGGGCAAAAGTGGGCAAAAGTGGGCAAAAGTGGGTAGGAAGTGGGTAAGAAGTGGGCAAAAAGTGGGCAAAAAGGGGGCCAAATTAGGACACAAATGGGCAATTGGGGGCAAGAACTTTCCATAACTGCAAAGAAAATTGAGGCGAAAGTCGCCAGAAAGTGGTCCAACAGTCGCCACAAAGTGCGCCCCGCCACCCAAACTGTCCACTGCGCGTTCCGCCCGTCACACTGGCGTGGACGGTGTGAGGGCGGAACTTTTGTCGCCGACCGTCACAGCTGGCTGTCGGGACCCCCACGTGGCAAAAACCATTCCACAAAATTGACACGTGGAAACCGGCGCTCCACAAAACACTCGTTGCATCCAACGGACGCGCCAACGAACGGGTCGGCCAACCACCCCATGCACGACGGTGCGGGTGGAACCTCGGACGTCGAGCGGGCGGATGTATGGCTGGAATAAAGGATGCGAGCGAATTCGGCCGCCGGAGCCCGTGCTGCATTGCTGTACACGCAAAAGTGGGCAAAAGTGGGCAACAGTGGGCAAAAGTGGGTGAGAGGCGGCCGACGACCGCATGCACGACCGTGGGGGTCGAACCTCGGACATCGAGCGGGCGGATCTATTGCTGGAATGAAGGATGCGCGCCAATTTGGCCGCCGGATCGTGTGCAGCATCGCTGTAGACGCAAAAGTGGGCAAAAGTGGGCAAAAGTGGGCAAAAGTGGGTAGGAAGTGGGTAAGAAGTGGGCAAAAAGTGGGCAAAAAGGGGGCCAAATTAGGACACAAATGGGCAATTGGGGGCAAGAACTTTCCATAACTGCAAAGAAAATTGAGCGAAAGTCGCCAGAAAGTGGTCCAACAGTCGCCACAAAGTGCGCCCCGCCACCCAAACTGTCCACTGCGCGTTCCGCCCGTCACACTGGCGTGGACGGTGTGAGGGCGGAACTTTTGTCGCCGACCGTCACAGCTGGCTGTCGGGACCCCCACGTGGCAAAAACCATTCCACAAAATTGACACGTGGAAACCGGCGCTCCACAAAACACTCGTTGCATCCAACGGACGCGCCAACGAACGGGTCGGCCAACCACCCCATGCACGACGGTGCGGGTGGAACCTCGGACGTCGAGCGGGCGGATGTATGGCTGGAATAAAGGATGCGAGCGAATTCGGCCGCCGGAGCCCGTGCTGCATTGCTGTACACGCAAAAGTGGGCAAAAGTGGGCAACAGTGGGCAAAAGTGGGTGAGAGGCGGCCGACGACCGCATGCACGACCGTGGGGGTCGAACCTCGGACATCGAGCGGGCGGATCTATTGCTGGAATGAAGGATGCGCGCCAATTTGGCCGCCGGATCGTGTGCAGCATCGCTGTAGACGCAAAAGTGGGCAAAAGTGGGCAAAAGTGGGCAAAAGTGGGTAGGAAGTGGGTAAGAAGTGGGCAAAAAGTGGGCAAAAAGGGGGCCAAATTAGGACACAAATGGGCAATTGGGGGCAAGAACTTTCCATAACTGCAAAGAAAATTGAGGCGAAAGTCGCCAGAAAGTGGTCCAACAGTCGCCACAAAGTGCGCCCCGCCACCCAAACTGTCCACTGCGCGTTCCGCCCGTCACACTGGCGTGGACGGTGTGAGGGCGGAACTTTTGTCGCCGACCGTCACAGCTGGCTGTCGGGACCCCCACGTGGCAAAAACCATTCCACAAAATTGACACGTGGAAACCGGCGCTCCACAAAACACTCGTTGCATCCAACGGACGCGCCAACGAACGGGTCGGCCAACCACCCCATGCACGACGGTGCGGGTGGAACCTCGGACGTCGAGCGGGCGGATGTATGGCTGGAATAAAGGATGCGAGCGAATTCGGCCGCCGGAGCCCGTGCTGCATTGCTGTACACGCAAAAGTGGGCAAAAGTGGGCAACAGTGGGCAAAAGTGGGTGAGAGGCGGCCGACGACCGCATGCACGACCGTGGGGGTCGAACCTCGGACATCGAGCGGGCGGATCTATTGCTGGAATGAAGGATGCGCGCCAATTTGGCCGCCGGATCGTGTGCAGCATCGCTGTAGACGCAAAAGTGGGCAAAAGTGGGCAAAAGTGGGCAAAAGTGGGTAGGAAGTGGGTAAGAAGTGGGCAAAAAGTGGGCAAAAAGGGGGCCAAATTAGGACACAAATGGGCAATTGGGGGCAAGAACTTTCCATAACTGCAAAGAAAATTGAGGCGAAAGTCGCCAGAAAGTGGTCCAACAGTCGCCACAAAGTGCGCCCCGCCACCCAAACTGTCCACTGCGCGTTCCGCCCGTCACACTGGCGTGGACGGTGTGAGGGCGGAACTTTTGTCGCCGACCGTCACAGCTGGCTGTCGGGACCCCCACGTGGCAAAAACCATTCCACAAAATTGACACGTGGAAACCGGCGCTCCACAAAACACTCGTTGCATCCAACGGACGCGCCAACGAACGGGTCGGCCAACCACCCCATGCACGACGGTGCGGGTGGAACCTCGGACGTCGAGCGGGCGGATGTATGGCTGGAATAAAGGATGCGAGCGAATTCGGCCGCCGGAGCCCGTGCTGCATTGCTGTACACGCAAAAGTGGGCAAAAGTGGGCAACAGTGGGCAAAAGTGGGTGAGAGGCGGCCGACGACCGCATGCACGACCGTGGGGGTCGAACCTCGGACATCGAGCGGGCGGATCTATTGCTGGAATGAAGGATGCGCGCCAATTTGGCCGCCGGATCGTGTGCAGCATCGCTGTAGACGCAAAAGTGGGCAAAAGTGGGCAAAAGTGGGCAAAAGTGGGTAGGAAGTGGGTAAGAAGTGGGCAAAAAGTGGGCAAAAAGGGGGCCAAATTAGGACACAAATGGGCAATTGGGGGCAAGAACTTTCCATAACTGCAAAGAAAATTGAGGCGAAAGTCGCCAGAAAGTGGTCCAACAGTCGCCACAAAGTGCGCCCCGCCACCCAAACTGTCCACTGCGCGTTCCGCCCGTCACACTGGCGTGGACGGTGTGAGGGCGGAACTTTTGTCGCCGACCGTCACAGCTGGCTGTCGGGACCCCCACGTGGCAAAAACCATTCCACAAAATTGACACGTGGAAACCGGCGCTCCACAAAACACTCGTTGCATCCAACGGACGCGCCAACGAACGGGTCGGCCAACCACCCCATGCACGACGGTGCGGGTGGAACCTCGGACGTCGAGCGGGCGGATGTATGGCTGGAATAAAGGATGCGAGCGAATTCGGCCGCCGGAGCCCGTGCTGCATTGCTGTACACGCAAAAGTGGGCAAAAGTGGGCAACAGTGGGCAAAAGTGGGTGAGAGGCGGCCGACGACCGCATGCACGACCGTGGGGGTCGAACCTCGGACATCGAGCGGGCGGATCTATTGCTGGAATGAAGGATGCGCGCCAATTTGGCCGCCGGATCGTGTGCAGCATCGCTGTAGACGCAAAAGTGGGCAAAAGTGGGCAAAAGTGGGCAAAAGTGGGTAGGAAGTGGGTAAGAAGTGGGCAAAAAGTGGGCAAAAAGGGGGCCAAATTAGGACACAAATGGGCAATTGGGGGCAAGAACTTTCCATAACTGCAAAGAAAATTGAGGCGAAAGTCGCCAGAAAGTGGTCCAACAGTCGCCACAAAGTGCGCCCCGCCACCCAAACTGTCCACTGCGCGTTCCGCCCGTCACACTGGCGTGGACGGTGTGAGGGCGGAACTTTTGTCGCCGACCGTCACAGCTGGCTGTCGGGACCCCCACGTGGCAAAAACCATTCCACAAAATTGACACGTGGAAACCGGCGCTCCACAAAACACTCGTTGCATCCAACGGACGCGCCAACGAACGGGTCGGCCAACCACCCCATGCACGACGGTGCGGGTGGAACCTCGGACGTCGAGCGGGCGGATGTATGGCTGGAATAAAGGATGCGAGCGAATTCGGCCGCCGGAGCCCGTGCTGCATTGCTGTACACGCAAAAGTGGGCAAAAGTGGGCAACAGTGGGCAAAAGTGGGTGAGAGGCGGCCGACGACCGCATGCACGACCGTGGGGGTCGAACCTCGGACATCGAGCGGGCGGATCTATTGCTGGAATGAAGGATGCGCGCCAATTTGGCCGCCGGATCGTGTGCAGCATCGCTGTAGACGCAAAAGTGGGCAAAAGTGGGCAAAAGTGGGCAAAAGTGGGTAGGAAGTGGGTAAGAAGTGGGCAAAAAGTGGGCAAAAAGGGGGCCAAATTAGGACACAAATGGCAATTGGGGGCAAGAACTTTCCATAACTGCGAAGAAAATTGAGACGAAAGTCGCCAGAAAGTGGTCCAACAGTGGCCACAAAGTGCGCCCCGCCACCCAAACTGTCCACTGCGCGTTCCGCCCGTCACACTGGCGTGGACGGTGTGAGGGCGGAACTTTTGTCGCCGACCGTCACAGCTGGCTGTCGGGACCCCCACGTGGCAAAAACCATTCCACAAAATTGACACGTGGAAACCGGCGCTCCACAAAACACTCGTTGCATCCAACGGACGCGCCAACGAACGGGTCGGCCAACCACCCCATGCACGACGGTGCGGGTGGAACCTCGGACGTCGAGCGGGCGGATGTATGGCTGGAATAAAGGATGCGAGCGAATTCGGCCGCCGGAGCCCGTGCTGCATTGCTGTACACGCAAAAGTGGGCAAAAGTGGGCAACAGTGGGCAAAGTGGGTGAGAGGCGGCCGACGACCGCATGCACGACCGTGGGGTCGAACCTCGGACATCGAGCGGGCGGATCTATTGCTGGAATGAAGGATGCGCGCCAATTTGGCCGCCGGATCGTGTGCAGCATCGCTGTAGACGCAAAAGTGGGCAAAAGTGGGCAAAAGTGGGCAAAAGTGGGTAGGAAGTGGGTAAGA
>SDUX01000071.1:77227-94959 GCA_008729055.1 Pyropia haitanensis
TGGAATAAAGGATGCGAGCGAATTCGGCCGCCGGAGCCCGTGCTGCATTGCTGTACACGCAAAAGTGGGCAAAGTGGCAACAGTGGGCAAAAGTGGGTGAGAGGGGCCGACACCGCATGCACGACCGTGGGGTCGACCTCGGACATCGAGCGGGCGGATCTATTGCTGGAATGAAGGATGCGCGCCAATTTGGCCGCCGGATCGTGTGCAGCATCGCTGTAGACGCAAAAGTGGGCAAAAGTGGGGCAAAAGTGGGCAAAAGTGGGTAGGAGTGGGTAAGAAGTGGGCAAAAAGTGGGCAAAAAGGGGGCCAAATTGGGACACAAATGGCAATTGGGGGCAGAACTTTCCATAACTGCAAAGAAAATTGAGGCGAAAGTCGCCAGAAAGTGTCCAACAGTCGCCACAAAGTGCGCCCCGCCACCCAAACTGTCCACTGCGCGTTCCGCCCGTCACACTGGCGTGGACGGTGTGAGGGCGGAACTTTTGTCGCCGACCGTCACAGCTGGCTGTCGGGACCCCCACGTGGCAAAAACCATTCCACAAAATTGACACGTGGAAACCGGCGCTCCACAAAACACTCGTTGCATCCAACGGACGCGCCAACGAACGGGTCGGCCAACCACCCCATGCACGACGGTGCGGGTGGAACCTCGGACGTCAAGCGGGCGGATGTATGGCTGGAATAAAGGATGCGAGCGAATTCGGCCGCCGGAGCGCGTGCAGCATTGCTGTACACGCAAAAGTGGGCAAAAGTGGGCAACAGTGGGCAAAAGTGGGTGAGAGGCGGCCGACGACCGCATGCACGACCGTGGGGGTCGAACCTCGGACATCGAGCGGGCGGATCTATTGCTGGAATGAAGGATGCGCGCCAATTTGGCCGCCGGATCGTGTGCAGCATCGCTGTAGACGCAAAAGTGGGCAAAAGTGGGCAAAAGTGGGCAAAAGTGGGTAGGAAGTGGGTAAGAAGTGGGCAAAAAGTGGGCAAAAAGGGGGCCAAATTAGGACACAAATGGGCAATTGGGGGCAAGAACTTTCCATAACTGCAAAGAAAATTGAGACGAAAGTCGCCAGAAAGTGGTCCAACAGTCGCCACAAAGTGCGCCCCGCCACCCAAACTGTCCACTGCGCGTTCCGCCCGTCACACTGGCGTGGACGGTGTGAGGGCGGAACTTTTGTCGCCGACCGTCACAGCTGGCTGTCGGGACCCCCACGTGGCAAAAACCATTCCACAAAATTGACACGTGGAAACCGGCGCTCCACAAAACACTCGTTGCATCCAACGGACGCGCCAACGAACGGGTCGGCCAACCACCCCATGCACGACGGTGCGGGTGGAACCTCGGACGTCAAGCGGGCGGATGTATGGCTGGAATAAAGGATGCGAGCGAATTCGGCCGCCGGAGCCCGTGCTGCATTGCTGTACACGCAAAAGTGGGCAAAAGTGGGCAACAGTGGGCAAAAGTGGGTGAGAGGCGGCCGACGACCGCATGCACGACCGTGGGGGTCGAACCTCGGACATCGAGCGGGCGGATCTATTGCTGGAATGAAGGATGCGCGCCAATTTGGCCGCCGGATCGTGTGCAGCATCGCTGTAGACGCAAAAGTGGGCAAAAGTGGGCAAAAGTGGGCAAAAGTGGGTAGGAAGTGGGTAAGAAGTGGGCAAAAAGTGGGCAAAAAGGGGGCCAAATTAGGACACAAATGGGCAATTGGGGGCAAGAACTTTCCATAACTGCAAAGAAAATTGAGACGAAAGTCGCCAGAAAGTGGTCCAACAGTCGCCACAAAGTGCGCCCCGCCACCCAAACTGTCCACTGCGCGTTCCGCCCGTCACACTGGCGTGGACGGTGTGAGGGCGGAACTTTTGTCGCCGACCGTCACAGCTGGCTGTCGGGACCCCCACGTGGCAAAAACCATTCCACAAAATTGACACGTGGAAACCGGCGCTCCACAAAACACTCGTTGCATCCAACGGACGCGCCAACGAACGGGTCGGCCAACCACCCCATGCACGACGGTGCGGGTGGAACCTCGGACGTCGAGCGGGCGGATGTATGGCTGGAATAAAGGATGCGAGCGAATTCGGCCGCCGGAGCCCGTGCTGCATTGCTGTACACGCAAAAGTGGGCAAAAGTGGGCAACAGTGGGCAAAAGTGGGTGAGAGGCGGCCGACGACCGCATGCACGACCGTGGGGGTCGAACCTCGGACATCGAGCGGGCGGATCTATTGCTGGAATGAAGGATGCGCGCCAATTTGGCCGCCGGATCGTGTGCAGCATCGCTGTAGACGCAAAAGTGGGCAAAAGTGGGCAAAAGTGGGCAAAAGTGGGTAGGAAGTGGGTAAGAAGTGGGCAAAAAGTGGGCAAAAAGGGGGCCAAATTAGGACACAAATGGGCAATTGGGGGCAAGAACTTTCCATAACTGCAAAGAAAATTGAGACGAAAGTCGCCAGAAAGTGGTCCAACAGTCGCCACAAAGTGCGCCCCGCCACCCAAACTGTCCACTGCGCGTTCCGCCCGTCACACTGGCGTGGACGGTGTGAGGGCGGAACTTTTGTCGCCGACCGTCACAGCTGGCTGTCGGGACCCCCACGTGGCAAAAACCATTCCACAAAATTGACACGTGGAAACCGGCGCTCCACAAAACACTCGTTGCATCCAACGGACGCGCCAACGAACGGGTCGGCCAACCACCTCATGCACGACGGTGCGGGTGGAACCTCTGACGTCGAGCGGGCGGATGTATGGCTGGAATAAAGGATGCGAGCGAATTCGGCCGCCGGAGCCCGTGCTGCATTGCTGTACACGCAAAAGTGGGCAAAAGTGGGCAACAGTGGGCAAAAGTGGGTGAGAGGCGGCCGACGACCGCATGCACGACCGTGGGGGTCGAACCTCGGACATCGAGCGGGCGGATCTATTGCTGGAATGAAGGATGCGCGCCAATTTGGCCGCCGGATCGTGTGCAGCATCGCTGTAGACGCAAAAGTGGGCAAAAGTGGGCAAAAGTGGGCAAAAGTGGGTAGGATGTGGGTAAGAAGTGGGCAAAAAGTGGGCAAAAAGGGGGCCAAATTGGGACACAAATGGCCAATTGGGGGCCAGAAGTTTCCATAACTGCAAAGAAAATTGAGGCGAAAGTCGCCAGAAAGTGGTCCAACAGTGGCCACAAAGTGCGCCCCGCCACCCAAACTGTCCACTGCGCGTTCCGCCCGTCACACTGGCGTGGACGGTGTGAGGGCGGAACTTTTGTCGCCGACCGTCACAGCTGGCTGTCGGGACCCCCACGTGGCAAAAACCATTCCACAAAATTGACACGTGGAAACCGGCGCTCCACAAAACACTCGTTGCATCCAACAGACGCGCCAACGAACGGGTCGGCCAACCACCCCATGCACGACGGTGCGGGTGGAACCTCGGACGTCAAGCGGGCGGATGTATGGCTGGAATAAAGGATGCGAGCGAATTCGGCCGCCGGAGCGCGTGCAGCATTGCTGTACACGCAAAAGTGGGCAAAAGTGGGCAACAGTGGGCAAAAGTGGGTGAGGAGCGGCCTACCACCGCATGCACGACCGTGCGGGTGGAACCTCGGACATGGAGCGGGTGAATCTATGGCTGGAACGAAGGATGCGCGCCAATTTGGCCGCCGGATCGTGTGCAGCATCGCTGTAGACGCAAAAGTGGGCAAAAGTGGGCAAAAGTGGGCAAAAGTGGGTAGGAAGTGGGTAAGAAGTGGGCAAAAAGTGGGCAAAAAGGGGGCCAAATTAGGACACAAATGGGCAATTGGGGGCAAGAACTTTCCATAACTGCGAAGAAAATTGAGACGAAAGTCGCCAGAAAGTGGTCCAACAGTCGCCACAAAGTGCGCCCCGCCACCCAAACTGTCCACTGCGCGTTCCGCCCGTCACACTGGCGTGGACGGTGTGAGGGCGGAACTTTTGTCGCCGACCGTCACAGCTGGCTGTCGGGACCCCCACGTGGCAAAAACCATTCCACAAAATTGACACGTGGAAACCGGCGCTCCACAAAACACTCGTTGCATCCAACGGACGCGCCAACGAACGGGTCGGCCAACCACCCCATGCACGACGGTGCGGGTGGAACCTCGGACGTCAAGCGGGCGGATGTATGGCTGGAATAAAGGATGCGAGCGAATTCGGCCGCCGGAGCGCGTGCAGCATTGCTGTACACGCAAAAGTGGGCAAAAGTGGGCAACAGTGGGCAAAAGTGGGTGAGAGGCGGCCGACGACCGCATGCACGACCGTGGGGGTCGAACCTCGGACATCGAGCGGGCGGATCTATTGCTGGAATGAAGTATGCGCGCCAATTTGGCCGCCGGATCGTGTGCAGCATCGCTGTAGACGCAAAAGTGGGCAAAAGTGGGCAAAAGTGGGCAAAAGTGGGCAAAAGTGGGTAGGAAGTGGGTAAGAAGTGGGCAAAAAGTGGGCAAAAAGGGGGCCAAATTAGGACACAAATGGGCAATTGGGGGCAAGAACTTTCCATAACTGCGAAGAAAATTGAGACGAAAGTCGCCAGAAAGTGGTCCAACAGTCGCCACAAAGTGCGCCCCGCCACCCAAACTGTCCACTGCGCGTTCCGCCCGTCACACTGGCGTGGACGGTGTGAGGGCGGAACTTTTGTCGCCGACCGTCACAGCTGGCTGTCGGGACCCCCACGTGGCAAAAACCATTCCACAAAATTGACACGTGGAAACCGGCGCTCCACAAAACACTCGTTGCATCCAACGGACGCGCCAACGAACGGGTCGGCCAACCACCCCATGCACGACGGTGCGGGTGGAACCTCGGACGTCGAGCGGGCGGATGTATGGCTGGAATAAAGGATGCGAGCGAATTCGGCCGCCGGAGCCCGTGCTGCATTGCTGTACACGCAAAAGTGGGCAAAAGTGGGCAACAGTGGGCAAAAGTGGGTGAGAGGCGGCCGACGACCGCATGCACGACCGTGGGGGTCGAACCTCGGACATCGAGCGGGCGGATCTATTGCTGGAATGAAGGATGCGCGCCAATTTGGCCGCCGGATCGTGTGCAGCATCGCTGTAGACGCAAAAGTGGGCAAAAGTGGGCAAAAGTGGGCAAAAGTGGGTAGGAAGTGGGTAAGAAGTGGGCAAAAAGTGGGCAAAAAGGGGGCCAAATTAGGACACAAATGGGCAATTGGGGGCAAGAACTTTCCATAACTGCAAAGAAAATTGAGACGAAAGTCGCCAGAAAGTGGTCCAACAGTCGCCACAAAGTGCGCCCCGCCACCCAAACTGTCCACTGCGCGTTCCGCCCGTCACACTGGCGTGGACGGTGTGAGGGCGGAACTTTTGTCGCCGACCGTCACAGCTGGCTGTCGGGACCCCCACGTGGCAAAAACCATTCCACAAAATTGACACGTGGAAACCGGCGCTCCACAAAACACTCGTTGCATCCAACGGACGCGCCAACGAACGGGTCGGCCAACCACCCCATGCACGACGGTGCGGGTGGAACCTCGGACGTCAAGCGGGCGGATGTATGGCTGGAATAAAGGATGCGAGCGAATTCGGCCGCCGGAGCGCGTGCAGCATTGCTGTACACGCAAAAGTGGGCAAAAGTGGGCAACAGTGGGCAAAAGTGGGTGAGAGGCGGCCGACGACCGCATGCACGACCGTGGGGGTCGAACCTCGGACATCGAGCGGGCGGATCTATTGCTGGAATGAAGGATGCGCGCCAATTTGGCCGCCGGATCGTGTGCAGCATCGCTGTAGACGCAAAAGTGGGCAAAAGTGGGCAAAAGTGGGCAAAAGTGGGTAGGAAGTGGGTAAGAAGTGGGCAAAAAGTGGGCAAAAAGGGGGCCAAATTAGGACACAAATGGGCAATTGGGGGCAAGAACTTTCCATAACTGCGAAGAAAATTGAGACGAAAGTCGCCAGAAAGTGGTCCAACAGTCGCCACAAAGTGCGCCCCGCCACCCAAACTGTCCACTGCGCGTTCCGCCCGTCACACTGGCGTGGACGGTGTGAGGGCGGAACTTTTGTCGCCGACCGTCACAGCTGGCTGTCGGGACCCCCACGTGGCAAAAACCATTCCACAAAATTGACACGTGGAAACCGGCGCTCCACAAAACACTCGTTGCATCCAACGGACGCGCCAACGAACGGGTCGGCCAACCACCCCATGCACGACGGTGCGGGTGGAACCTCGGACGTCAAGCGGGCGGATGTATGGCTGGAATAAAGGATGCGAGCGAATTCGGCCGCCGGAGCGCGTGCAGCATTGCTGTACACGCAAAAGTGGGCAAAAGTGGGCAACAGTGGGCAAAAGTGGGTGAGAGGCGGCCGACGACCGCATGCACGACCGTGGGGGTCGAACCTCGGACATCGAGCGGGCGGATCTATTGCTGGAATGAAGTATGCGCGCCAATTTGGCCGCCGGATCGTGTGCAGCATCGCTGTAGACGCAAGCAAAAGTGGGCAAAAGTGGGCAAAAGTGGGCAAAAGTGGGTAGGAAGTGGGTAAGAAGTGGGCAAAAAGTGGGCAAAAAGGGGGCCAAATTAGGACACAAATGGGCAATTGGGGGCAAGAACTTTCCATAACTGCGAAGAAAATTGAGACGAAAGTCGCCAGAAAGTGGTCCAACAGTCGCCACAAAGTGCGCCCCGCCACCCAAACTGTCCACTGCGCGTTCCGCCCGTCACACTGGCGTGGACGGTGTGAGGGCGGAACTTTTGTCGCCGACCGTCACAGCTGGCTGTCGGGACCCCCACGTGGCAAAAACCATTCCACAAAATTGACACGTGGAAACCGGCGCTCCACAAAACACTCGTTGCATCCAACGGACGCGCCAACGAACGGGTCGGCCAACCACCCCATGCACGACGGTGCGGGTGGAACCTCGGACGTCAAGCGGGCGGATGTATGGCTGGAATAAAGGATGCGAGCGAATTCGGCCGCCGGAGCGCGTGCAGCATTGCTGTACACGCAAAAGTGGGCAAAAGTGGGCAACAGTGGGCAAAAGTGGGTGAGAGGCGGCCGACGACCGCATGCACGACCGTGGGGGTCGAACCTCGGACATCGAGCGGGCGGATCTATTGCTGGAATGAAGTATGCGCGCCAATTTGGCCGCCGGATCGTGTGCAGCATCGCTGTAGACGCAAAAGTGGGCAAAAGTGGGCAAAAGTGGGCAAAAGTGGGCAAAGTGGGCAAAAGTGGGTAGGAAGTGGGTAAGAAGTGGGCAAAAAGTGGGCAAAAAGGGGGCCAAATTAGGACACAAATGGGCAATTGGGGGCAAGAACTTTCCATAACTGCGAAGAAAATTGAGACGAAAGTCGCCAGAAAGTGGTCCAACAGTCGCCACAAAGTGCGCCCCGCCACCCAAACTGTCCACTGCGCGTTCCGCCCGTCACACTGGCGTGGACGGTGTGAGGGCGGAACTTTTGTCGCCGACCGTCACAGCTGGCTGTCGGGACCCCCACGTGGCAAAAACCATTCCACAAAATTGACACGTGGAAACCGGCGCTCCACAAAACACTCGTTGCATCCAACGGACGCGCCAACGAACGGGTCGGCCAACCACCCCATGCACGACGGTGCGGGTGGAACCTCGGACGTCAAGCGGGCGGATGTATGGCTGGAATAAAGGATGCGAGCGAATTCGGCCGCCGGAGCGCGTGCAGCATTGCTGTACACGCAAAAGTGGGCAAAAGTGGGCAACAGTGGGCAAAAGTGGGTGAGAGGCGGCCGACGACCGCATGCACGACCGTGGGGGTCGAACCTCGGACATCGAGCGGGCGGATCTATTGCTGGAATGAAGTATGCGCGCCAATTTGGCCGCCGGATCGTGTGCAGCATCGCTGTAGACGCAAAAGTGGGCAAAAGTGGGCAAAAGTGGGCAAAAGTGGGCAAAAGTGGGCAAAAGTGGGTAGGAAGTGGGTAAGAAGTGGGCAAAAAGTGGGCAAAAAGGGGGCCAAATTAGGACACAAATGGGCAATTGGGGGCAAGAACTTTCCATAACTGCGAAGAAAATTGAGACGAAAGTCGCCAGAAAGTGGTCCAACAGTCGCCACAAAGTGCGCCCCGCCACCCAAACTGTCCACTGCGCGTTCCGCCCGTCACACTGGCGTGGACGGTGTGAGGGCGGAACTTTTGTCGCCGACCGTCACAGCTGGCTGTCGGGACCCCCACGTGGCAAAAACCATTCCACAAAATTGACACGTGGAAACCGGCGCTCCACAAAACACTCGTTGCATCCAACGGACGCGCCAACGAACGGGTCGGCCAACCACCCATGCACGACGGTGCGGGTGGAACCTCGACGTCGAGCGGGCGGATGTATGGCTGGAATAAAGGATGCGAGCGAATTCGGCCGCCGGAGCGCGTGCTGCATTGCTGTACACGCAAAAGTGGGCAAAAGTGGGCAACAGTGGGCAAAAGTGGGTGAGAGGCGGCCGACGACCGCATGCACGACCGTGGGGGTCGAACCTCGGACATCGAGCGGGCGGATCTATTGCTGGAATGAAGGATGCGCGCCAATTTGGCCGCCGGATCGTGTGCAGCATCGCTGTAGACGCAAAAGTGGGCAAAAGTGGGCAAAAGTGGGCAAAAGTGGGTAGGAAGTGGGTAAGAAGTGGGCAAAAAGTGGGCAAAAAGGGGGCCAAATTAGGACACAAATGGGCAATTGGGGGCAAGAACTTTCCATAACTGCAAAGAAAATTGAGACGAAAGTCGCCAGAAAGTGGTCCAACAGTCGCCACAAAGTGCGCCCCGCCACCCAAACTGTCCACTGCGCGTTCCGCCCGTCACACTGGCGTGGACGGTGTGAGGGCGGAACTTTTGTCGCCGACCGTCACAGCTGGCTGTCGGGACCCCCACGTGGCAAAAACCATTCCACAAAATTGACACGTGGAAACCGGCGCTCCACAAAACACTCGTTGCATCCAACGGACGCGCCAACGAACGGGTCGGCCAACCACCCCATGCACGACGGTGCGGGTGGAACCTCGGACGTCAAGCGGGCGGATGTATGGCTGGAATAAAGGATGCGAGCGAATTCGGCCGCCGGAGCGCGTGCAGCATTGCTGTACACGCAAAAGTGGGCAAAAGTGGGCAACAGTGGGCAAAAGTGGGTGAGAGGCGGCCGACGACCGCATGCACGACCGTGGGGGTCGAACCTCGGACATCGAGCGGGCGGATCTATTGCTGGAATGAAGGATGCGCGCCAATTTGGCCGCCGGATCGTGTGCAGCATCGCTGTAGACGCAAAAGTGGGCAAAAGTGGGCAAAAGTGGGCAAAAGTGGGCAAAAGTGGGTAGGAAGTGGGTAAGAAGTGGGCAAAAAGTGGGCAAAAAGGGGGCCAAATTAGGACACAAATGGGCAATTGGGGGCAAGAACTTTCCATAACTGCGAAGAAAATTGAGACGAAAGTCGCCAGAAAGTGGTCCAACAGTCGCCACAAAGTGCGCCCCGCCACCCAAACTGTCCACTGCGCGTTCCGCCCGTCACACTGGCGTGGACGGTGTGAGGGCGGAACTTTTGTCGCCGACCGTCACAGCTGGCTGTCGGGACCCCCACGTGGCAAAAACCATTCCACAAAATTGACACGTGGAAACCGGCGCTCCACAAAACACTCGTTGCATCCAACGGACGCGCCAACGAACGGGTCGGCCAACCACCCCATGCACGACGGTGCGGGTGGAACCTCGGACGTCAAGCGGGCGGATGTATGGCTGGAATAAAGGATGCGAGCGAATTCGGCCGCCGGAGCGCGTGCAGCATTGCTGTACACGCAAAAGTGGGCAAAAGTGGGCAACAGTGGGCAAAAGTGGGTGAGAGGCGGCCGACGACCGCATGCACGACCGTGGGGGTCGAACCTCGGACATCGAGCGGGCGGATCTATTGCTGGAATGAAGGATGCGCGCCAATTTGGCCGCCGGATCGTGTGCAGCATCGCTGTAGACGCAAAAGTGGGCAAAAGTGGGCAAAAGTGGGCAAAAGTGGGTAGGAAGTGGGTAAGAAGTGGGCAAAAAGTGGGCAAAAAGGGGGCCAAATTAGGACACAAATGGGCAATTGGGGGCAAGAACTTTCCATAACTGCAAAGAAAATTGAGACGAAAGTCGCCAGAAAGTGGTCCAACAGTCGCCACAAAGTGCGCCCCGCCACCCAAACTGTCCACTGCGCGTTCCGCCCGTCACACTGGCGTGGACGGTGTGAGGGCGGAACTTTTGTCGCCGACCGTCACAGCTGGCTGTCGGGACCCCCACGTGGCAAAAACCATTCCACAAAATTGACACGTGGAAACCGGCGCTCCACAAAACACTCGTTGCATCCAACGGACGCGCCAACGAACGGGTCGGCCAACCACCCCATGCACGACGGTGCGGGTGGAACCTCGGACGTCAAGCGGGCGGATGTATGGCTGGAATAAAGGATGCGAGCGAATTCGGCCGCCGGAGCGCGTGCAGCATTGCTGTACACGCAAAAGTGGGCAAAAGTGGGCAACAGTGGGCAAAAGTGGGTGAGAGGCGGCCGACGACCGCATGCACGACCGTGGGGGTCGAACCTCGGACATCGAGCGGGCGGATCTATTGCTGGAATGAAGGATGCGCGCCAATTTGGCCGCCGGATCGTGTGCAGCATCGCTGTAGACGCAAAAGTGGGCAAAAGTGGGCAAAAGTGGGCAAAAGTGGGTAGGAAGTGGGTAAGAAGTGGGCAAAAAGTGGGCAAAAAGGGGGCCAAATTAGGACACAAATGGGCAATTGGGGGCAAGAACTTTCCATAACTGCGAAGAAAATTGAGACGAAAGTCGCCAGAAAGTGGTCCAACAGTCGCCACAAAGTGCGCCCCGCCACCCAAACTGTCCACTGCGCGTTCCGCCCGTCACACTGGCGTGGACGGTGTGAGGGCGGAACTTTTGTCGCCGACCGTCACAGCTGGCTGTCGGGACCCCCACGTGGCAAAAACCATTCCACAAAATTGACACGTGGAAACCGGCGCTCCACAAAACACTCGTTGCATCCAACGGACGCGCCAACGAACGGGTCGGCCAACCACCCCATGCACGACGGTGCGGGTGGAACCTCGACGTCGAGCGGGCGGATGTATGGCTGGAATAAAGGATGCGAGCGAATTCGGCCGCCGGAGCCGTGCTGCATTGCTGTACACGCAAAAGTGGGCAAAAGTGGGCAACAGTGGGCAAAAGTGGGTGAGAGGCGGCCGACGACCGCATGCACGACCGTGGGGGTCGAACCTCGGACATCGAGCGGGCGGATCTATTGCTGGAATGAAGGATGCGCGCCAATTTGGCCGCCGGATCGTGTGCAGCATCGCTGTAGACGCAAAAGTGGGCAAAAGTGGGCAAAAGTGGGCAAAAGTGGGTAGGAAGTGGGTAAGAAGTGGGCAAAAAGTGGGCAAAAAGGGGGCCAAATTGGACACAAATGGCAATTGGGGGCAAGAACTTTCCATAACTGCAAAGAAAATTGAGACGAAAGTCGCCAGAAAGTGGTCCAACAGTCGCCACAAAGTGCGCCCCGCCACCCAAACTGTCCACTGCGCGTTCCGCCCGTCACACTGGCGTGGACGGTGTGAGGGCGGAACTTTTGTCGCCGACCGTCACAGCTGGCTGTCGGGACCCCCACGTGGCAAAAACCATTCCACAAAATTGACACGTGGAAACCGGCGCTCCACAAAACACTCGTTGCATCCAACGGACGCGCCAACGAACGGGTCGGCCAACCACCCCATGCACGACGGTGCGGGTGGAACCTCGGACGTCAAGCGGGCGGATGTATGGCTGGAATAAAGGATGCGAGCGAATTCGGCCGCCGGAGCGCGTGCAGCATTGCTGTACACGCAAAAGTGGGCAAAAGTGGGCAACAGTGGGCAAAAGTGGGTGAGAGGCGGCCGACGACCGCATGCACGACCGTGGGGGTCGAACCTCGGACATCGAGCGGGCGGATCTATTGCTGGAATGAAGTATGCGCGCCAATTTGGCCGCCGGATCGTGTGCAGCATCGCTGTAGACGCAAAAGTGGGCAAAAGTGGGCAAAAGTGGGCAAAAGTGGGTAGGAAGTGGGTAAGAAGTGGGCAAAAAGTGGGCAAAAAGGGGGCCAAATTAGGACACAAATGGGCAATTGGGGGCAAGAACTTTCCATAACTGCGAAGAAAATTGAGACGAAAGTCGCCAGAAAGTGGTCCAACAGTCGCCACAAAGTGCGCCCCGCCACCCAAACTGTCCACTGCGCGTTCCGCCCGTCACACTGGCGTGGACGGTGTGAGGGCGGAACTTTTGTCGCCGACCGTCACAGCTGGCTGTCGGGACCCCCACGTGGCAAAAACCATTCCACAAAATTGACACGTGGAAACCGGCGCTCCACAAAACACTCGTTGCATCCAACGGACGCGCCAACGAACGGGTCGGCCAACCACCCCATGCACGACGGTGCGGGTGGAACCTCGGACGTCAGCGGGCGGATGTATGGCTGGAATAAAGGATGCGAGCGAATTCGGCCGCCGGAGCGCGTGCAGCATTGCTGTACACGCAAAAGTGGGCAAAAGTGGGCAACAGTGGGCAAAAGTGGGTGAGAGGCGGCCGACGACCGCATGCACGACCGTGGGGGTCGAACCTCGGACATCGAGCGGGGGATCTATTGCTGGAATGAAGATGCGCGCCAATTTGGCCGCCGGAGTGGGCAAAGTGGGGTAGGAGTGGGTAAGAGTGGGCAAAAGTGGGCAAAAAGGGGGCCAAATTAGGACACAAATGGGCAATTGGGGGCAAGAACTTTCCATAACTGCAAAGAAAATTGAGACGAAAGTCGCCAGAAAGTGGTCCAACAGTCGCCACAAAGTGCGCCCCGCCACCCAAACTGTCCACTGCGCGTTCCGCCCGTCACACTGGCGTGGACGGTGTGAGGGCGGAACTTTTGTCGCCGACCGTCACAGCTGGCTGTCGGGACCCCCACGTGGCAAAAACCATTCCACAAAATTGACACGTGGAAACCGGCGCTCCACAAAACACTCGTTGCATCCAACGGACGCGCCAACGAACGGGTCGGCCAACCACCCCATGCACGACGGTGCGGGTGGAACCTCGACGTCAAGCGGGCGGATGTATGGCTGGAATAAAGGATGCGAGCGAATTCGGCCGCCGGAGCGCGTGCAGCATTGCTGTACACGCAAAAGTGGGCAAAAGTGGGCAACAGTGGGCAAAAGTGGGTGAGAGGCGGCCGACGACCGCATGCACGACCGTGGGGGTCGAACCTCGGACATCGGAGCGGCGGATCTATTGCTGGAATGAAGGATGCGCGCCAATTTGGCCGCCGGATCGTGTGCAGCATCGCTGTAGACGCAAAAGTGGGCAAAAGTGGGCAAAAGTGGGCAAAAGTGGGTAGGAAGTGGGTAAGAAGTGGGCAAAAAGTGGGCAAAAAGGGGGCCAAATTAGGACACAAATGGGCAATTGGGGGCAAGAACTTTCCATAACTGCGAAGAAAATTGAGACGAAAGTCGCCAGAAAGTGGTCCAACAGTCGCCACAAAGTGCGCCCCGCCACCCAAACTGTCCACTGCGCGTTCCGCCCGTCACACTGGCGTGGACGGTGTGAGGGCGGAACTTTTGTCGCCGACCGTCACAGCTGGCTGTCGGGACCCCCACGTGGCAAAAACCATTCCACAAAATTGACACGTGGAAACCGGCGCTCCACAAAACACTCGTTGCATCCAACGGACGCGCCAACGAACGGGTCGGCCAACCACCCCATGCACGACGGTGCGGGTGGAACCTCGGACGTCAAGCGGGCGGATGTATGGCTGGAATAAAGGATGCGAGCGAATTCGGCCGCCGGAGCGCGTGCAGCATTGCTGTACACGCAAAAGTGGGCAAAAGTGGGCAACAGTGGGCAAAAGTGGGTGAGAGGCGGCCGACGACCGCATGCACGACCGTGGGGGTCGAACCTCGGACATCGAGCGGGCGGATCTATTGCTGGAATGAAGTATGCGCGCCAATTTGGCCGCCGGATCGTGTGCAGCATCGCTGTAGACGCAAAAGTGGGCAAAAGTGGGCAAAAGTGGGCAAAAGTGGGCAAAAGTGGGTAGGAAGTGGGTAAGAAGTGGGCAAAAAGTGGGCAAAAAGGGGGCCAAATTAGGACACAAATGGGCAATTGGGGGCAAGAACTTTCCATAACTGCGAAGAAAATTGAGACGAAAGTCGCCAGAAAGTGGTCCAACAGTCGCCACAAAGTGCGCCCCGCCACCCAAACTGTCCACTGCGCGTTCCGCCCGTCACACTGGCGTGGACGGTGTGAGGGCGGAACTTTTGTCGCCGACCGTCACAGCTGGCTGTCGGGACCCCCACGTGGCAAAAACCATTCCACAAAATTGACACGTGGAAACCGGCGCTCCACAAAACACTCGTTGCATCCAACGGACGCGCCAACGAACGGGTCGGCCAACCACCCCATGCACGACGGTGCGGGTGGAACCTCGGACGTCGAGCGGGCGGATGTATGGCTGGAATAAAGGATGCGAGCGAATTCGGCCGCCGGAGCCCGTGCTGCATTGCTGTACACGCAAAAGTGGGCAAAAGTGGGCAACAGTGGGCAAAAGTGGGTGAGAGGCGGCCGACGACCGCATGCACGACCGTGGGGGTCGAACCTCGGACATCGAGCGGGCGGATCTATTGCTGGAATGAAGGATGCGCGCCAATTTGGCCGCCGGATCGTGTGCAGCATCGCTGTAGACGCAAAAGTGGGCAAAAGTGGGCAAAAGTGGGCAAAAGTGGGTAGGAAGTGGGTAAGAAGTGGGCAAAAAGTGGGCAAAAAGGGGGCCAAATTAGGACACAAATGGGCAATTGGGGGCAAGAACTTTCCATAACTGCAAAGAAAATTGAGGCGAAAGTCGCCAGAAAGTGGTCCAACAGTCGCCACAAAGTGCGCCCCGCCACCCAAACTGTCCACTGCGCGTTCCGCCCGTCACACTGGCGTGGACGGTGTGAGGGCGGAACTTTTGTCGCCGACCGTCACAGCTGGCTGTCGGGACCCCCACGTGGCAAAAACCATTCCACAAAATTGACACGTGGAAACCGGCGCTCCACAAAACACTCGTTGCATCCAACGGACGCGCCAACGAACGGGTCGGCCAACCACCCCATGCACGACGGTGCGGGTGGAACCTCGGACGTCAAGCGGGCGGATGTATGGCTGGAATAAAGGATGCGAGCGAATTCGGCCGCCGGAGCCCGTGCAGCATTGCTGTACACGCAAAAGTGGGCAAAAGTGGGCAACAGTGGGCAAAAGTGGGTGAGAGGCGGCCGACGACCGCATGCACGACCGTGGGGTCGAACCTCGGACATCGAGCGGGCGGATCTATTGCTGGAATGAAGGATGCGCGCCAATTTGGCCGCCGGATCGTGTGCAGCATCGCTGTAGACGCAAAAGTGGGCAAAAGTGGGCAAAAGTGGGCAAAAGTGGGTAGGAAGTGGGTAAGAAGTGGGCAAAAAGTGGGCAAAAAGGGGGCCAAATTAGGACACAAATGGGCAATTGGGGGCAAGAACTTTCCATAACTGCGAAGAAAATTGAGACGAAAGTCGCCAGAAAGTGGTCCAACAGTCGCCACAAAGTGCGCCCCGCCACCCAAACTGTCCACTGCGCGTTCCGCCCGTCACACTGGCGTGGACGGTGTGAGGGCGGAACTTTTGTCGCCGACCGTCACAGCTGGCTGTCGGGACCCCCACGTGGCAAAAACCATTCCACAAAATTGACACGTGGAAACCGGCGCTCCACAAAACACTCGTTGCATCCAACGGACGCGCCAACGAACGGGTCGGCCAACCACCCCATGCACGACGGTGCGGGTGGAACCTCGGACGTCAAGCGGGCGGATGTATGGCTGGAATAAAGGATGCGAGCGAATTCGGCCGCCGGAGCGCGTGCAGCATTGCTGTACACGCAAAAGTGGGCAAAAGTGGGCAACAGTGGGCAAAAGTGGGTGAGAGGCGGCCGACGACCGCATGCACGACCGTGGGGGTCGAACCTCGGACATCGAGCGGGCGGATCTATTGCTGGAATGAAGTATGCGCGCCAATTTGGCCGCCGGATCGTGTGCAGCATCGCTGTAGACGCAAAAGTGGGCAAAAGTGGGCAAAAGTGGGCAAAAGTGGGCAAAAGTGGGCAAAAGTGGGTAGGAAGTGGGTAAGAAGTGGGCAAAAAGTGGGCAAAAAGGGGGCCAAATTAGGACACAAATGGGCAATTGGGGGCAAGAACTTTCCATAACTGCGAAGAAAATTGAGACGAAAGTCGCCAGAAAGTGGTCCAACAGTCGCCACAAAGTGCGCCCCGCCACCCAAACTGTCCACTGCGCGTTCCGCCCGTCACACTGGCGTGGACGGTGTGAGGGCGGAACTTTTGTCGCCGACCGTCACAGCTGGCTGTCGGGACCCCCACGTGGCAAAAACCATTCCACAAAATTGACACGTGGAAACCGGCGCTCCACAAAACACTCGTTGCATCCAACGGACGCGCCAACGAACGGGTCGGCCAACCACCCCATGCACGACGGTGCGGGTGGAACCTCGGACGTCGAGCGGGCGGATGTATGGCTGGAATAAAGGATGCGAGCGAATTCGGCCGCCGGAGCCCGTGCTGCATTGCTGTACACGCAAAAGTGGGCAAAAGTGGGCAACAGTGGGCAAAAGTGGGTGAGAGGCGGCCGACGACCGCATGCACGACCGTGGGGGTCGAACCTCGGACATCGAGCGGGCGGATCTATTGCTGGAATGAAGGATGCGCGCCAATTTGGCCGCCGGATCGTGTGCAGCATCGCTGTAGACGCAAAAGTGGGCAAAAGTGGGCAAAAGTGGGCAAAAGTGGGTAGGAAGTGGGTAAGAAGTGGGCAAAAAGTGGGCAAAAAGGGGGCCAAATTAGGACACAAATGGGCAATTGGGGGCAAGAACTTTCCATAACTGCAAAGAAAATTGAGACGAAAGTCGCCAGAAAGTGGTCCAACAGTGGCCACAAAGTGCGCCCCGCCACCCAAACTGTCCACTGCGCGTTCCGCCCGTCACACTGGCGTGGACGGTGTGAGGGCGGAACTTTTGTCGCCGACCGTCACAGCTGGCTGTCGGGACCCCCACGTGGCAAAAACCATTCCACAAAATTGACACGTGGAAACCGGCGCTCCACAAAACACTCGTTGCATCCAACGGACGCGCCAACGAACGGGTCGGCCAACCACCCCATGCACGACGGTGCGGGTGGAACCTCGGACGTCGAGCGGGCGGATGTATGGCTGGAATAAAGGATGCGAGCGAATTCGGCCGCCGGAGCCCGTGCTGCATTGCTGTACACGCAAAAGTGGGCAAAAGTGGGCAACAGTGGGCAAAAGTGGGTGAGGAGCGGCCGACCACCGCATGCACGACCGTGGGGGTCGAACCTCGGACATCGGAGCGGGCGGAATCTATTGCTGGAATGAAGGATGCGCGCCAATTTGGCCGCCGGATCGTGTGCAGCATCGCTGTAGACGCAAAAGTGGGCAAAAGTGGGCAAAAGTGGGCAAAAGTGGGTAGGAAGTGGGTAAGAAGTGGGCAAAAAGTGGGCAAAAAGGGGCCAAATTAGGACACAAATGGGCAATTGGGGGCAAGAACTTCCATAACTGCAAAGAAAATTGAGACGAAAGTCGCCAGAAAGTGGTCCAACAGTGGCCACAAAGTGCGCCCCGCCACCCAAACTGTCCACTGCGCTTCGCCCGTCACACTGGCGTGGACGGTGTGAGGGCG
>SDUX01000071.1:95428-125824 GCA_008729055.1 Pyropia haitanensis
GAACTTTTGTGCGACGTCACATTTTCGACCCCCACGGCAAAAACATTCACAAAAATGGAAACCGGCCTCCCAAAACTCGTATCCAACGGACCGCCAAGAACGGTCGGCCAACCACCTTGCACGATGCGGTGAACTCGACGTCGAGCGGGGATGTTTATAAAGTGCGAGCGAATCGCCGGAGCCTGCTGCAGCTGTACACGCAAAAGTGGGGCAAAGTGGGCAAAGTGGGACACGCATGCACGACCCAACCCCAGAGCTGATCAGCGGAAGAAGATGCGCCAATTTGGCCGCCGGATCGTGTGCAGCATCGCTGTAGACGCAAAAGTGGGCAAAAGTGGGCAAAAGTGGGCAAAAGTGGGTAGGAAGTGGGTAAGAAGTGGGCAAAAAGTGGGCAAAAAGGGGGCCAAATTAGGACACAAATGGGCAATTGGGGGCAAGAAGTTTCCATAACTGCAAAGAAAATTGAGGCGAAAGTCGCCAGAAAGTGGTCCAACAGTGGCCACAAAGTGCGCCCCGCCACCCAAACTGTCCACTGCGCGTTCCGCCCGTCACACTGGCGTGGACGGTGTGAGGGCGGAACTTTTGTCGCCGACCGTCACAGCTGGCTGTCGGGACCCCCACGTGGCAAAAACCATTCCACAAAATTGACACGTGGAAACCGGCGCTCCACAAAACACTCGTTGCATCCAACGGACGCGCCAACGAACGGGTCGGCCAACCACCTCATGCACGACGGTGCGGGTGGAACCTCTGACGTCGAGCGGGCGGATGTATGGCTGGAATAAAGGATGCGAGCGAATTCGGCCGCCGGAGCCCGTGCTGCATTGCTGTACACGCAAAAGTGGGCAAAAGTGGGCAACAGTGGGCAAAAGTGGGTGAGAGGCGGCCGACGACCGCATGCACGACCGTGGGGGTCGAACCTCGGACATGGAGCGGGCGGATCTATTGCTGGAATGAAGGATGCGCGCCAATTTGGCCGCCGGATCGTGTGCAGCATCGCTGTAGACGCAAAAGTGGGCAAAAGTGGGCAAAAGTGGGCAAAAGTGGGTAGGATGTGGGTAAGAAGTGGGCAAAAAGTGGGCAAAAAGGGGGCCAAATTGGGACACAAATGGCCAATTGGGGGCCAGAAGTTTCCAAAACTGCAAAGAAAATTGAGGCGAAAGTCGCCAGAAAGTCGTCCAACAGTGGCCACAAAGTGCGCCCCGCCACCCAAACTGTCCACTGCGCGTTCCGCCCGTCACACTGGCGTGGACGGTGTGAGGGCGGAACTTTTGTCGCCGACCGTCACAGCTGGCTGTCGGGACCCCCACGTGGCAAAAACCATTCCACAAAATTGACACGTGGAAACCGGCGCTCCACAAAACACTCGTTGCATCCAACGGACGCGCCAACGAACGGGTCGGCCAACCACCCCATGCACGACGGTGCGGGTGGAACCTCGGACGTCAAGCGGGCGGATGTATGGCTGGAATAAAGGATGCGAGCGAATTCGGCCGCCGGAGCGCGTGCAGCATTGCTGTACACGCAAAAGTGGGCAAAAGTGGGCAACAGTGGGCAAAAGTGGGTGAGGAGCGGCCTACCACCGCATGCACGACCGTGCGGGTGGAACCTCGGACATGGAGCGGGTGAATCTATGGCTGGAACGAAGGATGCGCGCCAATTTGGCCGCCGGATCGTGTGCAGCATCGCTGTAGACGCAAAAGTGGGCAAAAGTGGGCAAAAGTGGGCAAAAGTGGGTAGGAAGTGGGTAAGAAGTGGGCAAAAAGTGGGCAAAAAGGGGGCCAAATTAGGACACAAATGGGCAATTGGGGGCAAGAAGTTTCCATAACTGCGAAGAAAATTGAGACGAAAGTCGCCAGAAAGTGGTCCAACAGTCGCCACAAAGTGCGCCCCGCCACCCAAACTGTCCACTGCGCGTTCCGCCCGTCACACTGGCGTGGACGGTGTGAGGGCGGAACTTTTGTCGCCGACCGTCACACCTGGCTGTCAGGACCCCCACGTGGCAAAAACCATTCCACAAAATTGACACGTGGAAACCGGCGCTCCACAAAACACTCGTTGCATCCAACGGACGCGCCAACGAACGGGTCGGCCAACCACCCCATGCACGACGGTGCGGGTGGAACCTCGGACGTCGAGCGGGCGGATGTATGGCTGGAATAAAGGATGCGAGCGAATTCGGCCGCCGGAGCCCGTGCTGCATTGCTGTACACGCAAAAGTGGGCAAAAGTGGGCAACAGTGGGCAAAAGTGGGTGAGAGGCGGCCGACGACCGCATGCACGACCGTGGGGGTCGAACCTCGGACATCGAGCGGGCGGATCTATTGCTGGAATGAAGGATGCGCGCCAATTTGGCCGCCGGATCGTGTGCAGCATCGCTGTAGACGCAAAAGTGGGCAAAAGTGGGCAAAAGTGGGCAAAAGTGGGTAGGAAGTGGGTAAGAAGTGGGCAAAAAGTGGGCAAACAGGGGGCCAAATTAGGACACAAATGGGCAATTGGGGGCAAGAAGTTTCCATAACTGCGAAGAAAATTGAGACGAAAGTCGCCAGAAAGTGGTCCAACAGTCGCCACAAAGTGCGCCCCGCCACCCAAACTGTCCACTGCGCGTTCCGCCCGTCACACTGGCGTGGACGGTGTGAGGGCGGAACTTTTGTCGCCGACCGTCACAGCTGGCTGTCGGGACCCCCACGTGGCAAAAACCATTCCACAAAATTGACACGTGGAAACCGGCGCTCCACAAAACACTCGTTGCATCCAACGGACGCGCCAACGAACGGGTCGGCCAACCACCCCATGCACGACGGTGCGGGTGGAACCTCGGACGTCAAGCGGGCGGATGTATGGCTGGAATAAAGGATGCGAGCCAATTCGGCCGCCGGAGCCCGTGCTGCATTGCTGTACACGCAAAAGTGGGCAAAAGTGGGCAACAGTGGGCAAAAGTGGGTGAGAGGCGGCCGACGACCGCATGCACGACCGTGGGGGTCGAACCTCGGACATCGAGCGGGCGGATCTATTGCTGGAATGAAGGATGCGCGCCAATTTGGCCGCCGGATCGTGTGCAGCATCGCTGTAGACGCAAAAGTGGGCAAAAGTGGGCAAAAGTGGGCAAAAGTGGGTAGGAAGTGGGTAAGAAGTGGGCAAAAAGTGGGCAAAAAGGGGGCCAAATTAGGACACAAATGGGCAATTGGGGGCAAGAACTTTCCATAACTGCAAAGAAAATTGAGACGAAAGTCGCCAGAAAGTGGTCCAACAGTGGCCACAAAGTGCGCCCCGCCACCCAAACTGTCCACTGCGCGTTCCGCCCGTCACACTGGCGTGGACGGTGTGAGGGCGGAACTTTTGTCGCCGACCGTCACAGCTGGCTGTCGGGACCCCCACGTGGCAAAAACCATTCCACAAAATTGACACGTGGACACCGGCGCTCCACAAAACACTCGTTGCATCCAACGGACGCGCCAACAAACGGGTCGACCAACCACCCCATGGACGACGGTGCGGGTGGAACCTCGGACGTCGAGCGGGCGGATGTATGGCTGGAATAAAGGATGCAAGCCAATTCGGCCGGTGGAGCGCGTGCTGCATTGCTGTACACGCAAAAGTGGGCAAAAGTGGGCAACAGTGGGCAAAAGTGGGTGAGAAGCGGCCGACCACCGCATGCACGACCGTGGGGGTCGAACCTCGGACATCGAGCGGGTGGATCTATGGCTGGAACGAAGTATGCGCGCCAATTCGGCCGCCGGATGGTGTGCAGCATCGCTGTAGACGCAAAAGTGGGCAAAAGTGGGCAAAAGTGGGCAAAAGTGGGTAGGAAGTGGGTAAGAAGTGGGCAAAAAGTGGGCAAACAGGGGGCCAAATTAGGACACAAATGGGCAATTGGGGGCAAGAAGTTTCCATAACTGCGAAGAAAATTGGGACGAAAGTCGCCAGAAAGTGGTCCAACAGTGGCCACAAAGTGCGCCCCGCCGCCCAAACCGTCCACTGCGCGTTCCGCCCGTCACACTGGCGTGGACGGTGTGAGGGCGGAACTTTTGTCGCCGACCGTCACACCTGGCTGTCGGGACCCCCACGTGGCAAAAACCATTCCACAAAATTGACACGTGGACACCGGCGCTCCACAAAACACTCGTTGCATCCAACGGACGCGCCAACGAACGGGTCGGCCAACCACCCCATGCACGACGGTGCGGGTGGAACCTCGGACGTCGAGCGGGCGGATGTATGGCTGGAATAAAGGATGTGAGCCAATTCGGCCGCCGGAGCGCGTGCTGCATTGCTGTACACGCGAAAGTGGGCAAAAGTGGGCAACAGTGGGCAAAAGTGGGTGAGAAGCGGCCTACCACCCCATGCACGACCGTGGGGGTCGAACCTCGGACATGGAGCGGGCGGATCTATGGCTGGAATGAAGGATGCGCGCCAATTCGGCCGCCGGATCGTGTGCAGCATCGCTGTAGACGCAAAAGTGGGCAAAAGTGGGCAAAAGTGGGCAAAAGTGGGTAGGAAGTGGGCAAGAAGTGGGCAAAAAGTGGGCAAACAGGGGGCCAAATTGGGACACAATTGGGCAATTGGGGGCAAGAACTTTCCAAAACTGCAAAGAAAATTGACGTGAAAGTCGCCAGAAAGTGGTCCAACAGTGGCCACAAAGTGCGCCCCGCCACCCAAACTGTCCACCGCGCGTTCCGCCCGTCACACTGGCGTGGACGGTGTGAGGGCGGAACTTTTGTCGCCGACCGTCACACCTGGCTGTCGGGACCCCCACGTGGCAAAAACCATTCCACAAAATTGACACGTGGACACCGGCGCTCCACAAAACACTCGTTGCATCCAACGGACGCGCCAACGAACGGGTCGGCCAACCACCCCATGCACGACGGTGCGGGTGGAACCTCGGACGTCGAGCGGGCGGATGTATGGCTGGAATAAAGGATGTGAGCCAATTCGGCCGCCGGAGCGCGTGCTGCATTGCTGTACACGCGAAAGTGGGCAAAAGTGGGCAACAGTGGGCAAAAGTGGGTGAGAAGCGGCCTACCACCCCATGCACGACCGTGGGGGTCGAACCTCGGACATGGAGCGGGCGGATCTATGGCTGGAATGAAGGATGCGCGCCAATTCGGCCGCCGGATCGTGTGCAGCATCGCTGTAGACGCAAAAGTGGGCAAAAGTGGGCAAAAGTGGGCAAAAGTGGGTAGGAAGTGGGCAAGAAGTGGGCAAAAAGTGGGCAAACAGGGGGCCAAATTAGGACACAATTGGGCAATTGGGGGCAAGAACTTTCCAAAACTGCAAAGAAAATTGACGTGAAAGTCGCCAGAAAGTGGTCCAACAGTGGCCACAAAGTGCGCCCCGCCACCCAAACTGTCCACTGCGCGTTCCGCCCGTCACACTGGCGTGGACGGTGTGAGGGCGGAACTTTTGTCGCCGACCGTCACACCTGGCTGTCGGGACCCCCACGTGGCAAAAACCATTCCACAAAATTGACACGTGGACACCGGCGCTCCACAAAACACTCGTTGCATCCAACGGACGCGCCAACGAACGGGTCGGCCAACCACCCCATGCACGACGGTGCGGGTGGAACCTCGGACGTCGAGCGGGCGGATGTATGGCTGGAATAAAGGATGTGAGCCAATTCGGCCGCCGGAGCGCGTGCTGCATTGCTGTACACGCGAAAGTGGGCAAAAGTGGGCAACAGTGGGCAAAAGTGGGTGAGAAGCGGCCTACCACCCCATGCACGACCGTGGGGGTCGAACCTCGGACATGGAGCGGGCGGATCTATGGCTGGAATGAAGGATGCGCGCCAATTCGGCCGCCGGATCGTGTGCAGCATCGCTGTAGACGCAAAAGTGGGCAAAAGTGGGCAAAAGTGGGCAAAAGTGGGTAGGAAGTGGGCAAGAAGTGGGCAAAAAGTGGGCAAACAGGGGGCCAAATTGGGACACAATTGGGCAATTGGGGGCAAGAACTTTCCAAAACTGCAAAGAAAATTGACGTGAAAGTCGCCAGAAAGTGGTCCAACAGTGGCCACAAAGTGCGCCCCGCCACCCAAACTGTCCACTGCGCGTTCCGCCCGTCACACTGGCGTGGACGGTGTGAGGGCGGAACTTTTGTCGCCGACCGTCACACCTGGCTGTCGGGACCCCCACGTGGCAAAAACCATTCCACAAAATTGACACGTGGACACCGGCGCTCCACAAAACACTCGTTGCATCCAACGGACGCGCCAACGAACGGGTCGGCCAACCACCCCATGCACGACGGTGCGGGTGGAACCTCGGACGTCGAGCGGGCGGATGTATGGCTGGAATAAAGGATGTGAGCCAATTCGGCCGCCGGAGCGCGTGCTGCATTGCTGTACACGCGAAAGTGGGCAAAAGTGGGCAACAGTGGGCAAAAGTGGGTGAGAAGCGGCCTACCACCCCATGCACGACCGTGGGGGTCGAACCTCGGACATGGAGCGGGCGGATCTATGGCTGGAATGAAGGATGCGCGCCAATTCGGCCGCCGGATCGTGTGCAGCATCGCTGTAGACGCAAAAGTGGGCAAAAGTGGGCAAAAGTGGGCAAAAGTGGGTAGGAAGTGGGCAAGAAGTGGGCAAAAAGTGGGCAAACAGGGGGCCAAATTGGGACACAATTGGGCAATTGGGGGCAAGAACTTTCCAAAACTGCAAAGAAAATTGACGTGAAAGTCGCCAGAAAGTGGTCCAACAGTGGCCACAAAGTGCGCCCCGCCACCCAAACTGTCCACCGCGCGTTCCGCCCGTCACACTGGCGTGGACGGTGTGAGGGCGGAACTTTTGTCGCCGACCGTCACACCTGGCTGTCGGGACCCCCACGTGGCAAAAACCATTCCACAAAATTGACACGTGGACACCGGCGCTCCACAAAACACTCGTTGCATCCAACGGACGCGCCAACGAACGGGTCGGCCAACCACCCCATGCACGACGGTGCGGGTGGAACCTCGGACGTCGAGCGGGCGGATGTATGGCTGGAATAAAGGATGTGAGCCAATTCGGCCGCCGGAGCGCGTGCTGCATTGCTGTACACGCGAAAGTGGGCAAAAGTGGGCAACAGTGGGCAAAAGTGGGTGAGAAGCGGCCTACCACCCCATGCACGACCGTGGGGGTCGAACCTCGGACATGGAGCGGGCGGATCTATGGCTGGAATGAAGGATGCGCGCCAATTCGGCCGCCGGATCGTGTGCAGCATCGCTGTAGACGCAAAAGTGGGCAAAAGTGGGCAAAAGTGGGCAAAAGTGGGTAGGAAGTGGGCAAGAAGTGGGCAAAAAGTGGGCAAACAGGGGGCCAAATTAGGACACAATTGGGCAATTGGGGGCAAGAACTTTCCAAAACTGCAAAGAAAATTGACGTGAAAGTCGCCAGAAAGTGGTCCAACAGTGGCCACAAAGTGCGCCCCGCCACCCAAACTGTCCACTGCGCGTTCCGCCCGTCACACTGGCGTGGACGGTGTGAGGGCGGAACTTTTGTCGCCGACCGTCACACCTGGCTGTCGGGACCCCCACGTGGCAAAAACCATTCCACAAAATTGACACGTGGACACCGGCGCTCCACAAAACACTCGTTGCATCCAACGGACGCGCCAACGAACGGGTCGGCCAACCACCCCATGCACGACGGTGCGGGTGGAACCTCGGACGTCGAGCGGGCGGATGTATGGCTGGAATAAAGGATGTGAGCCAATTCGGCCGCCGGAGCGCGTGCTGCATTGCTGTACACGCGAAAGTGGGCAAAAGTGGGCAACAGTGGGCAAAAGTGGGTGAGAAGCGGCCTACCACCCCATGCACGACCGTGGGGGTCGAACCTCGGACATGGAGCGGGCGGATCTATGGCTGGAATGAAGGATGCGCGCCAATTCGGCCGCCGGATCGTGTGCAGCATCGCTGTAGACGCAAAAGTGGGCAAAAGTGGGCAAAAGTGGGCAAAAGTGGGTAGGAAGTGGGCAAGAAGTGGGCAAAAAGTGGGCAAACAGGGGGCCAAATTGGGACACAATTGGGCAATTGGGGGCAAGAACTTTCCAAAACTGCAAAGAAAATTGACGTGAAAGTCGCCAGAAAGTGGTCCAACAGTGGCCACAAAGTGCGCCCCGCCACCCAAACTGTCCACTGCGCGTTCCGCCCGTCACACTGGCGTGGACGGTGTGAGGGCGGAACTTTTGTCGCCGACCGTCACACCTGGCTGTCGGGACCCCCACGTGGCAAAAACCATTCCACAAAATTGACACGTGGACACCGGCGCTCCACAAAACACTCGTTGCATCCAACGGACGCGCCAACGAACGGGTCGGCCAACCACCCCATGCACGACGGTGCGGGTGGAACCTCGGACGTCGAGCGGGCGGATGTATGGCTGGAATAAAGGATGTGAGCCAATTCGGCCGCCGGAGCGCGTGCTGCATTGCTGTACACGCGAAAGTGGGCAAAAGTGGGCAACAGTGGGCAAAAGTGGGTGAGAAGCGGCCTACCACCCCATGCACGACCGTGGGGGTCGAACCTCGGACATGGAGCGGGCGGATCTATGGCTGGAATGAAGGATGCGCGCCAATTCGGCCGCCGGATCGTGTGCAGCATCGCTGTAGACGCAAAAGTGGGCAAAAGTGGGCAAAAGTGGGCAAAAGTGGGTAGGAAGTGGGCAAGAAGTGGGCAAAAAGTGGGCAAACAGGGGGCCAAATTGGGACACAATTGGGCAATTGGGGGCAAGAACTTTCCAAAACTGCAAAGAAAATTGAGACGAAAGTCGCCAGAAAGTGGTCCAACAGTGGCCACAAAGTGCGCCCCGCCACCCAAACTGTCCACTGCGCGTTCCGCCCGTCACACTGGCGTGGACGGTGTGAGGGCGGAACTTTTGTCGCCGACCGTCACACCTGGCTGTCGGGACCCCCACGTGGCAAAAACCATTCCACAAAATTGACACGTGGACACCGGCGCTCCACAAAACACTCGTTGCATCCAACGGACGCGCCAACGAACGGGTCGGCCAACCACCCCATGCACGACGGTGCGGGTGGAACCTCGGACGTCGAGCGGGCGGATGTATGGCTGGAATAAAGGATGTGAGCCAATTCGGCCGCCGGAGCGCGTGCTGCATTGCTGTACACGCGAAAGTGGGCAAAAGTGGGCAACAGTGGGCAAAAGTGGGTGAGAAGCGGCCTACCACCCCATGCACGACCGTGGGGGTCGAACCTCGGACATGGAGCGGGCGGATCTATGGCTGGAATGAAGGATGCGCGCCAATTCGGCCGCCGGATCGTGTGCAGCATCGCTGTAGACGCAAAAGTGGGCAAAAGTGGGCAAAAGTGGGCAAAAGTGGGTAGGAAGTGGGCAAGAAGTGGGCAAAAAGTGGGCAAACAGGGGGCCAAATTGGGACACAATTGGGCAATTGGGGGCAAGAACTTTCCAAAACTGCAAAGAAAATTGACGTGAAAGTCGCCAGAAAGTGGTCCAACAGTGGCCACAAAGTGCGCCCCGCCACCCAAACTGTCCACTGCGCGTTCCGCCCGTCACACTGGCGTGGACGGTGTGAGGGCGGAACTTTTGTCGCCGACCGTCACACCTGGCTGTCGGGACCCCCACGTGGCAAAAACCATTCCACAAAATTGACACGTGGACACCGGCGCTCCACAAAACACTCGTTGCATCCAACGGACGCGCCAACGAACGGGTCGGCCAACCACCCCATGCACGACGGTGCGGGTGGAACCTCGGACGTCGAGCGGGCGGATGTATGGCTGGAATAAAGGATGTGAGCCAATTCGGCCGCCGGAGCGCGTGCTGCATTGCTGTACACGCGAAAGTGGGCAAAAGTGGGCAACAGTGGGCAAAAGTGGGTGAGAAGCGGCCTACCACCCCATGCACGACCGTGGGGGTCGAACCTCGGACATGGAGCGGGCGGATCTATGGCTGGAATGAAGGATGCGCGCCAATTCGGCCGCCGGATCGTGTGCAGCATCGCTGTAGACGCAAAAGTGGGCAAAAGTGGGCAAAAGTGGGCAAAAGTGGGTAGGAAGTGGGCAAGAAGTGGGCAAAAAGTGGGCAAACAGGGGGCCAAATTGGGACACAATTGGGCAATTGGGGGCAAGAACTTTCCAAAACTGCAAAGAAAATTGACGTGAAAGTCGCCAGAAAGTGGTCCAACAGTGGCCACAAAGTGCGCCCCGCCACCCAAACTGTCCACTGCGCGTTCCGCCCGTCACACTGGCGTGGACGGTGTGAGGGCGGAACTTTTGTCGCCGACCGTCACACCTGGCTGTCGGGACCCCCACGTGGCAAAAACCATTCCACAAAATTGACACGTGGACACCGGCGCTCCACAAAACACTCGTTGCATCCAACGGACGCGCCAACGAACGGGTCGGCCAACCACCCCATGCACGACGGTGCGGGTGGAACCTCGGACGTCGAGCGGGCGGATGTATGGCTGGAATAAAGGATGTGAGCCAATTCGGCCGCCGGAGCGCGTGCTGCATTGCTGTACACGCGAAAGTGGGCAAAAGTGGGCAACAGTGGGCAAAAGTGGGTGAGAAGCGGCCTACCACCCCATGCACGACCGTGGGGGTCGAACCTCGGACATGGAGCGGGCGGATCTATGGCTGGAATGAAGGATGCGCGCCAATTCGGCCGCCGGATCGTGTGCAGCATCGCTGTAGACGCAAAAGTGGGCAAAAGTGGGCAAAAGTGGGCAAAAGTGGGTAGGAAGTGGGCAAGAAGTGGGCAAAAAGTGGGCAAACAGGGGGCCAAATTGGGACACAATTGGGCAATTGGGGGCAAGAACTTTCCAAAACTGCAAAGAAAATTGAGACGAAAGTCGCCAGAAAGTGGTCCAACAGTGGCCACAAAGTGCGCCCCGCCGCCCAAACCGTCCACTGCGCGTTCCGCCCGTCACACTGGCGTGGACGGTGTGAGGGCGGAACTTTTGTCGCCGACCGTCACACCTGGCTGTCGGGACCCCCACGTGGCAAAAACCATTCCACAAAATTGACACGTGGACACCGGCGCTCCACAAAACACTCGTTGCATCCAACGGACGCGCCAACGAACGGGTCGGCCAACCACCCCATGCACGACGGTGCGGGTGGAACCTCGGACGTCGAGCGGGCGGATGTATGGCTGGAATAAAGGATGTGAGCCAATTCGGCCGCCGGAGCGCGTGCTGCATTGCTGTACACGCGAAAGTGGGCAAAAGTGGGCAACAGTGGGCAAAAGTGGGTGAGAAGCGGCCTACCACCCCATGCACGACCGTGGGGGTCGAACCTCGGACATGGAGCGGGCGGATCTATGGCTGGAATGAAGGATGCGCGCCAATTCGGCCGCCGGATCGTGTGCAGCATCGCTGTAGACGCAAAAGTGGGCAAAAGTGGGCAAAAGTGGGCAAAAGTGGGTAGGAAGTGGGCAAGAAGTGGGCAAAAAGTGGGCAAACAGGGGGCCAAATTGGGACACAATTGGGCAATTGGGGGCAAGAACTTTCCAAAACTGCAAAGAAAATTGAGACGAAAGTCGCCAGAAAGTGGTCCAACAGTGGCCACAAAGTGCGCCCCGCCACCCAAACTGTCCACTGCGCGTTCCGCCCGTCACACTGGCGTGGACGGTGTGAGGGCGGAACTTTTGTCGCCGACCGTCACACCTGGCTGTCGGGACCCCCACGTGGCAAAAACCATTCCACAAAATTGACACGTGGACACCGGCGCTCCACAAAACACTCGTTGCATCCAACGGACGCGCCAACGAACGGGTCGGCCAACCACCCCATGCACGACGGTGCGGGTGGAACCTCGGACGTCGAGCGGGCGGATGTATGGCTGGAATAAAGGATGTGAGCCAATTCGGCCGCCGGAGCGCGTGCTGCATTGCTGTACACGCGAAAGTGGGCAAAAGTGGGCAACAGTGGGCAAAAGTGGGTGAGAAGCGGCCTACCACCCCATGCACGACCGTGGGGGTCGAACCTCGGACATGGAGCGGGCGGATCTATGGCTGGAATGAAGGATGCGCGCCAATTCGGCCGCCGGATCGTGTGCAGCATCGCTGTAGACGCAAAAGTGGGCAAAAGTGGGCAAAAGTGGGCAAAAGTGGGTAGGAAGTGGGCAAGAAGTGGGCAAAAAGTGGGCAAACAGGGGGCCAAATTGGGACACAATTGGGCAATTGGGGGCAAGAACTTTCCAAAACTGCAAAGAAAATTGACGTGAAAGTCGCCAGAAAGTGGTCCAACAGTGGCCACAAAGTGCGCCCCGCCACCCAAACTGTCCACTGCGCGTTCCGCCCGTCACACTGGCGTGGACGGTGTGAGGGCGGAACTTTTGTCGCCGACCGTCACACCTGGCTGTCGGGACCCCCACGTGGCAAAAACCATTCCACAAAATTGACACGTGGACACCGGCGCTCCACAAAACACTCGTTGCATCCAACGGACGCGCCAACGAACGGGTCGGCCAACCACCCCATGCACGACGGTGCGGGTGGAACCTCGGACGTCGAGCGGGCGGATGTATGGCTGGAATAAAGGATGTGAGCCAATTCGGCCGCCGGAGCGCGTGCTGCATTGCTGTACACGCGAAAGTGGGCAAAAGTGGGCAACAGTGGGCAAAAGTGGGTGAGAAGCGGCCTACCACCCCATGCACGACCGTGGGGGTCGAACCTCGGACATGGAGCGGGCGGATCTATGGCTGGAATGAAGGATGCGCGCCAATTCGGCCGCCGGATCGTGTGCAGCATCGCTGTAGACGCAAAAGTGGGCAAAAGTGGGCAAAAGTGGGCAAAAGTGGGTAGGAAGTGGGCAAGAAGTGGGCAAAAAGTGGGCAAACAGGGGGCCAAATTGGGACACAATTGGGCAATTGGGGGCAAGAACTTTCCAAAACTGCAAAGAAAATTGACGTGAAAGTCGCCAGAAAGTGGTCCAACAGTGGCCACAAAGTGCGCCCCGCCACCCAAACTGTCCACTGCGCGTTCCGCCCGTCACACTGGCGTGGACGGTGTGAGGGCGGAACTTTTGTCGCCGACCGTCACACCTGGCTGTCGGGACCCCCACGTGGCAAAAACCATTCCACAAAATTGACACGTGGACACCGGCGCTCCACAAAACACTCGTTGCATCCAACGGACGCGCCAACGAACGGGTCGGCCAACCACCCCATGCACGACGGTGCGGGTGGAACCTCGGACGTCGAGCGGGCGGATGTATGGCTGGAATAAAGGATGTGAGCCAATTCGGCCGCCGGAGCGCGTGCTGCATTGCTGTACACGCGAAAGTGGGCAAAAGTGGGCAACAGTGGGCAAAAGTGGGTGAGAAGCGGCCTACCACCCCATGCACGACCGTGGGGGTCGAACCTCGGACATGGAGCGGGCGGATCTATGGCTGGAATGAAGGATGCGCGCCAATTCGGCCGCCGGATCGTGTGCAGCATCGCTGTAGACGCAAAAGTGGGCAAAAGTGGGCAAAAGTGGGCAAAAGTGGGTAGGAAGTGGGCAAGAAGTGGGCAAAAAGTGGGCAAACAGGGGGCCAAATTGGGACACAATTGGGCAATTGGGGGCAAGAACTTTCCAAAACTGCAAAGAAAATTGAGACGAAAGTCGCCAGAAAGTGGTCCAACAGTGGCCACAAAGTGCGCCCCGCCACCCAAACTGTCCACTGCGCGTTCCGCCCGTCACACTGGCGTGGACGGTGTGAGGGCGGAACTTTTGTCGCCGACCGTCACACCTGGCTGTCGGGACCCCCACGTGGCAAAAACCATTCCACAAAATTGACACGTGGACACCGGCGCTCCACAAAACACTCGTTGCATCCAACGGACGCGCCAACGAACGGGTCGGCCAACCACCCCATGCACGACGGTGCGGGTGGAACCTCGGACGTCGAGCGGGCGGATGTATGGCTGGAATAAAGGATGTGAGCCAATTCGGCCGCCGGAGCGCGTGCTGCATTGCTGTACACGCGAAAGTGGGCAAAAGTGGGCAACAGTGGGCAAAAGTGGGTGAGAAGCGGCCTACCACCCCATGCACGACCGTGGGGGTCGAACCTCGGACATGGAGCGGGCGGATCTATGGCTGGAATGAAGGATGCGCGCCAATTCGGCCGCCGGATCGTGTGCAGCATCGCTGTAGACGCAAAAGTGGGCAAAAGTGGGCAAAAGTGGGCAAAAGTGGGTAGGAAGTGGGCAAGAAGTGGGCAAAAAGTGGGCAAACAGGGGGCCAAATTGGGACACAATTGGGCAATTGGGGGCAAGAACTTTCCAAAACTGCAAAGAAAATTGAGACGAAAGTCGCCAGAAAGTGGTCCAACAGTGGCCACAAAGTGCGCCCCGCCACCCAAACTGTCCACTGCGCGTTCCGCCCGTCACACTGGCGTGGACGGTGTGAGGGCGGAACTTTTGTCGCCGACCGTCACACCTGGCTGTCGGGACCCCCACGTGGCAAAAACCATTCCACAAAATTGACACGTGGACACCGGCGCTCCACAAAACACTCGTTGCATCCAACGGACGCGCCAACGAACGGGTCGGCCAACCACCCCATGCACGACGGTGCGGGTGGAACCTCGGACGTCGAGCGGGCGGATGTATGGCTGGAATAAAGGATGTGAGCCAATTCGGCCGCCGGAGCGCGTGCTGCATTGCTGTACACGCGAAAGTGGGCAAAAGTGGGCAACAGTGGGCAAAAGTGGGTGAGAAGCGGCCTACCACCCCATGCACGACCGTGGGGGTCGAACCTCGGACATGGAGCGGGCGGATCTATGGCTGGAATGAAGGATGCGCGCCAATTCGGCCGCCGGATCGTGTGCAGCATCGCTGTAGACGCAAAAGTGGGCAAAAGTGGGCAAAAGTGGGCAAAAGTGGGTAGGAAGTGGGCAAGAAGTGGGCAAAAAGTGGGCAAACAGGGGGCCAAATTGGGACACAATTGGGCAATTGGGGGCAAGAACTTTCCAAAACTGCAAAGAAAATTGACGTGAAAGTCGCCAGAAAGTGGTCCAACAGTGGCCACAAAGTGCGCCCCGCCACCCAAACTGTCCACTGCGCGTTCCGCCCGTCACACTGGCGTGGACGGTGTGAGGGCGGAACTTTTGTCGCCGACCGTCACACCTGGCTGTCGGGACCCCCACGTGGCAAAAACCATTCCACAAAATTGACACGTGGACACCGGCGCTCCACAAAACACTCGTTGCATCCAACGGACGCGCCAACGAACGGGTCGGCCAACCACCCCATGCACGACGGTGCGGGTGGAACCTCGGACGTCGAGCGGGCGGATGTATGGCTGGAATAAAGGATGTGAGCCAATTCGGCCGCCGGAGCGCGTGCTGCATTGCTGTACACGCGAAAGTGGGCAAAAGTGGGCAACAGTGGGCAAAAGTGGGTGAGAAGCGGCCTACCACCCCATGCACGACCGTGGGGGTCGAACCTCGGACATGGAGCGGGCGGATCTATGGCTGGAATGAAGGATGCGCGCCAATTCGGCCGCCGGATCGTGTGCAGCATCGCTGTAGACGCAAAAGTGGGCAAAAGTGGGCAAAAGTGGGCAAAAGTGGGTAGGAAGTGGGCAAGAAGTGGGCAAAAAGTGGGCAAACAGGGGGCCAAATTGGGACACAATTGGGCAATTGGGGGCAAGAACTTTCCAAAACTGCAAAGAAAATTGAGACGAAAGTCGCCAGAAAGTGGTCCAACAGTGGCCACAAAGTGCGCCCCGCCACCCAAACTGTCCACTGCGCGTTCCGCCCGTCACACTGGCGTGGACGGTGTGAGGGCGGAACTTTTGTCGCCGACCGTCACACCTGGCTGTCGGGACCCCCACGTGGCAAAAACCATTCCACAAAATTGACACGTGGACACCGGCGCTCCACAAAACACTCGTTGCATCCAACGGACGCGCCAACGAACGGGTCGGCCAACCACCCCATGCACGACGGTGCGGGTGGAACCTCGGACGTCGAGCGGGCGGATGTATGGCTGGAATAAAGGATGTGAGCCAATTCGGCCGCCGGAGCGCGTGCTGCATTGCTGTACACGCGAAAGTGGGCAAAAGTGGGCAACAGTGGGCAAAAGTGGGTGAGAAGCGGCCTACCACCCCATGCACGACCGTGGGGGTCGAACCTCGGACATGGAGCGGGCGGATCTATGGCTGGAATGAAGGATGCGCGCCAATTCGGCCGCCGGATCGTGTGCAGCATCGCTGTAGACGCAAAAGTGGGCAAAAGTGGGCAAAAGTGGGCAAAAGTGGGTAGGAAGTGGGCAAGAAGTGGGCAAAAAGTGGGCAAACAGGGGGCCAAATTGGGACACAATTGGGCAATTGGGGGCAAGAACTTTCCAAAACTGCAAAGAAAATTGAGACGAAAGTCGCCAGAAAGTGGTCCAACAGTGGCCACAAAGTGCGCCCCGCCACCCAAACTGTCCACTGCGCGTTCCGCCCGTCACACTGGCGTGGACGGTGTGAGGGCGGAACTTTTGTCGCCGACCGTCACACCTGGCTGTCGGGACCCCCACGTGGCAAAAAACCATTCCACAAAATTGACACGTGGACACCGGCGCTCCACAAAACACTCGTTGCATCCAACGGACGCGCCAACGAACGGGTCGGCCAACCACCCCATGCACGACGGTGCGGGTGGAACCTCGGACGTCGAGCGGGCGGATGTATGGCTGGAATAAAGGATGTGAGCCAATTCGGCCGCCGGAGCGCGTGCTGCATTGCTGTACACGCGAAAGTGGGGCAAAAGTGGGCCAACAGTGGCAAAAGTGGGTGAGAAGCGCCTACCACCCCATGCACGACCGTGGGGGTCGAACCTCGGACATGGAGCGGGCGGATCTATGGCTGGAATGAAGGATGCGCGCCAATTCGGCCGCCGGATCGTGTGCAGCATCGCTGTAGACGCAAAAGTGGGCAAAAGTGGGCAAAAGTGGGCAAAAGTGGGTAGGAAGTGGGCAAGAAGTGGGGCAAAAAGTGGGCAAACAGGGGGCCAAATTGGGACACAATTGGGCAATTGGGGGCAAGAACTTTCCAAAACTGCAAAGAAAATTGAGACGAAAGTCGCCAGAAAGTGGTCCAACAGTGGCCACAAAGTGCGCCCCGCCACCCAAACTGTCCACTGCGCGTTCCGCCCGTCACACTGGCGTGGACGGTGTGAGGGCGGAACTTTTGTCGCCGACCGTCACACCTGGCTGTCGGGACCCCCACGTGGCAAAAACCATTCCACAAAATTGACACGTGGACACCGGCGCTCCACAAAACACTCGTTGCATCCAACGGACGCGCCAACGAACGGGTCGGCCAACCACCCCATGCACGACGGTGCGGGTGGAACCTCGGACGTCGAGCGGGCGGATGTATGGCTGGAATAAAGGATGTGAGCCAATTCGGCCGCCGGAGCGCGTGCTGCATTGCTGTACACGCGAAAGTGGGCAAAAGTGGGCAACAGTGGGCAAAAGTGGGTGAGAAGCGGCCTACCACCCCATGCACGACCGTGGGGGTCGAACCTCGGACATGGAGCGGGCGGATCTATGGCTGGAATGAAGGATGCGCGCCAATTCGGCCGCCGGATCGTGTGCAGCATCGCTGTAGACGCAAAAGTGGGCAAAAGTGGGCAAAAGTGGGCAAAAGTGGGTAGGAAGTGGGCAAGAAGTGGGCAAAAAGTGGGCAAAAGGGGGCCAAATTGGACACAATTGGGCAATTGGGGGCAAGAACTTTCCAAAACTGCAAAGAAAATTGAGACGAAAGTCGCCAGAAAGTGGTCCAACAGTGGCCACAAAGTGCGCCCCGCCACCCAAACTGTCCACTGCGCGTTCCGCCCGTCACACTGGCGTGGACGGTGTGAGGGCGGAACTTTTGTCGCCGACCGTCACACCTGGCTGTCGGACCCCCACGTGGCAAAAACCATTCCACAAAATTGACACGTGGACACCGGCGCTCCACAAAACACTCGTTGCATCCAACGGACGCGCCAACGAACGGGTCGGCCAACCACCCCATGCACGACGGTGCGGGTGGAACCTCGGACGTCGAGCGGGCGGATGTATGGCTGGAATAAAGGATGTGAGCCAATTCGGCCGCCGGAGCGCGTGCTGCATTGCTGTACACGCGAAAGTGGGCAAAAGTGGGCAACAGTGGGCAAAAGTGGGTGAGAAGCGGCCTACCACCCATGCACGACCGTGGGGTCGAACCTCGGACATGGAGCGGGCGGATCTATGGCTGGAATGAAGGATGCGCGCCAATTCGGCCGCCGGATCGTGTGCAGCATCGCTGTAGACGCAAAAGTGGGCAAAAGTGGGCAAAAGTGGGCAAAAGTGGGTAGGAAGTGGGCAAGAAGTGGGCAAAAAGTGGGCAAACAGGGGGCCAAATTGGGACACAATTGGGCAATTGGGGGCAAGAACTTTCCAAAACTGCCCAAATTGGAACACAATTGGGCAATTGGGGCAAGAAGTTTCCAAACTGCAAAGAAAATTGAGACGAAAGTCGCCAGAAAGTGGTCCAACAGTGGCCACAAAGTGCGCCCCGCCACCCAAACTGTCCACTGCGCGTTCCGCCCGTCACACTGGCGTGGACGGTGTGAGGGCGGAACTTTTGTCGCCGACCTCACACCTGGCTGTCGGACCCCCACGTGGCGAAAAACCATCCACAAAAATTGACACGTGGAAACCGGCGCTCCACAAAACACTCGTTGCATCCAACGGACGCGCCAACGAACGGGTCGGCCAACCACCCCATGCACGACGGTGCGGGTGAACCTCGGACGTCGAGCGGCGGATGTATGGCTGAGCCAATTCGGCCGCCGGAGCGCGTGCTGCATTGCTGTACACGCGAAAGTGGGCAAAAGTGGGCAACAGTGGGCAAAAGTGGGTGAGAAACCACCCATGCACGACCGTGGGGGTCGAACCTCGGACATGGAGCGGGCGGATCTATGGCTGGAATGAAGTATGCGCGCCAATTCGGCCGCCGGATGGTGTGCAGCATCGCTGTAGACGCAAAAGTGGGCAAAAGTGGGCAAAAGTGGGCAAAAGTGGGTAGGAAGTGGGCAAGAAGTGGGCAAAAAGTGGGCAAACAGGGGGCCAAATTGGACACAATTGGGCAATTGGGGGCAAGAAGTTTCCAAAACTGCAAAGAAAATTGAGGCGAAAGTCGCCAGAAAGTGGTCCAACAGTGGCCACAAAGTGCGCCCCGCCACCCAAACTGTCCACTGCGCGTTCCGCCCGTCACACTGGCGTGGACGGTGTGAGGGCGGAACTTTTGTCGCCGACCGTCACACCTGGCTGTCGGGACCCCCACGTGGCGAAAACCATTCCACAAAATTGACACGTGGAAACCGGCGCTCCACAAAACACTCGTTGCATCCAACGGACGCGCCAACGAACGGTCGGCCAACCACCCCATGCACGACGGTGCGGGTGGAACCTCGGACGTCGAGCGGGCGGATGTATGGCTGGAATAAAGGATGCGAGCCAATTCGGCCGCCGGAGCGCGTGCTGCATTGCTGTACACGCGAAAGTGGGCAAAAGTGGGCAACAGTGGGCAAAAGTGGGTGAGACGCGGCCTACCACCCCATGCACGACCCGAACCTCGGACATGGAGCGGGCGGATCTATGGCTGGGAAGGATGCGCGCCAATTCGGCCGCCGGGTGTGCAGCATCGCTGTCGGACGGGCGGAGTCTAGTGGAAAAAGGATGTAGGAAGTGGCATTGGGCAAAAGTGGGCCGGCCGGCGGGTGTGCAGCATCGCTGTAGACGCAAAACCAAAAAGTGGGAAAGTGCAAAAGTGCTGTAGGAAGTGGGCAAGAAGTGGGCAAAAAGTGTGGGCAAACAGGGGGAAAAGTGGGCAAACAGGGGGCCAAATTGGACACAATTGGGCAATTGGGGGCAAGAAGTTTCCAAAACTGCAAAGAAAATTGAGGCGAAAGTCGCCAGAAAGTGGTCCAACAGTGGCCACAAAGTGCGCCCCGCCACCCAAACTGTCCACTGCGCGTTCCGCCCGTCACACTGGCGTGGACGGTGTGAGGGCGGAACTTTTGTCGCCGACCGTCACACCTGGCTGTCGGGACCCCCACGTGGCGAAAACCATTCCACAAAATTGACACGTGGAAACCGGCGCTCCACAAAACACTCGTTGCATCCAACGGACGCGCCAACGAACGGGTCGGCCAACCACCCCATGCACGACGGTGCGGGTGGAACCTCGGACGTCGAGCGGGCGGATGTATGGCTGGAATAAAGGATGCGAGCCAATTCGGCCGCCGGAGCGCGTGCTGCATTGCTGTACACGCGAAAGTGGGCAAAAGTGGGCAACAGTGGCCAAAAGTGGGTGAGACGCGGTCAACCACCCCATGCACGACCGTGGGGGTCGAACCTCGGACATGGAGCGGGCGGATCTATGGCTGGAATGAAGTATGCGCGCCAATTCGGCCGCCGGATGGTGTGCAGCATCGCTGTAGACGCAAAAGTGGGCAAAAGTGGGCAAAAGTGGGCAAAAGTGGGTAGGAAGTGGGCAAGAAGTGGGCAAAAAGTGGGCAAACAGGGGGCCAAATTGGAACACAATTGGGCAATTGGGGGCAAGAAGTTTCCAAAACTGCAAAGAAAATTGAGACGAAAGTCGCCAGAAAGTGGTCCAACAGTGGCCACAAAGTGCGCCCCGCCACCCAAACTGTCCACTGCGCGTTCCGCCCGTCACACTGGCGTGGACGGTGTGAGGGCGGAACTTTTGTCGCCGACCGTCACACCTGGCTGTCGGGACCCCCACGTGGCGAAAACCATTCCACAAAATTGACACGTGGAAACCGGCGCTCCACAAAACACTCGTTGCATCCAACGGACGCGCCAACGAACGGGTCGGCCAACCACCCCATGCACGACGGTGCGGGTGGAACCTCGGACGTCGAGCGGGCGGATGTATGGCTGGAATAAAGGATGCGAGCCAATTCGGCCGCCGGAGCGCGTGCTGCATTGCTGTACACGCGAAAGTGGGCAAAAGTGGGCAACAGTGGCCAAAAGTGGGTGAGACGCGGTCAACCACCCCATGCACGACCGTGGGGGTCGAACCTCGGACATGGAGCGGGCGGATCTATGGCTGGAATGAAGTATGCGCGCCAATTCGGCCGCCGGATGGTGTGCAGCATCGCTGTAGACGCAAAAGTGGGCAAAAGTGGGCAAAAGTGGGCAAAAGTGGGTAGGAAGTGGGCAAGAAGTGGGCAAAAAGTGGGCAAACAGGGGGCCAAATTGGAACACAATTGGGCAATTGGGGGCAAGAAGTTTCCAAAACTGCAAAGAAAATTGAGGCGAAAGTCGCCAGAAAGTGGTCCAACAGTGGCCACAAAGTGCGCCCCGCCACCCAAACTGTCCACTGCGCGTTCCGCCCGTCACACTGGCGTGGACGGTGTGAGGGCGGAACTTTTGTCGCCGACCGTCACACCTGGCTGTCGGGACCCCCACGTGGCGAAAACCATTCCACAAAATTGACACGTGGAAACCGGCGCTCCACAAAACACTCGTTGCATCCAACGGACGCGCCAACGAACGGGTCGGCCAACCACCCCATGCACGACGGTGCGGGTGGAACCTCGGACGTCGAGCGGGCGGATGTATGGCTGGAATAAAGGATGCGAGCCAATTCGGCCGCCGGAGCGCGTGCTGCATTGCTGTACACGCGAAAGTGGGCAAAAGTGGGCAACAGTGGCCAAAAGTGGGTGAGACGCGGTCAACCACCCCATGCACGACCGTGGGGGTCGAACCTCGGACATGGAGCGGGCGGATCTATGGCTGGAATGAAGTATGCGCGCCAATTCGGCCGCCGGATGGTGTGCAGCATCGCTGTAGACGCAAAAGTGGGCAAAAGTGGGCAAAAGTGGGCAAAAGTGGGTAGGAAGTGGGCAAGAAGTGGGCAAAAAGTGGGCAAACAGGGGGCCAAATTGGAACACAATTGGGCAATTGGGGGCAAGAAGTTTCCAAAACTGCAAAGAAAATTGAGGCGAAAGTCGCCAGAAAGTGGTCCAACAGTGGCCACAAAGTGCGCCCCGCCACCCAAACTGTCCACTGCGCGTTCCGCCCGTCACACTGGCGTGGACGGTGTGAGGGCGGAACTTTTGTCGCCGACCGTCACACCTGGCTGTCGGGACCCCCACGTGGCGAAAACCATTCCACAAAATTGACACGTGGAAACCGGCGCTCCACAAAACACTCGTTGCATCCAACGGACGCGCCAACGAACGGGTCGGCCAACCACCCCATGCACGACGGTGCGGGTGGAACCTCGGACGTCGAGCGGGCGGATGTATGGCTGGAATAAAGGATGCGAGCCAATTCGGCCGCCGGAGCGCGTGCTGCATTGCTGTACACGCGAAAGTGGGCAAAAGTGGGCAACAGTGGCCAAAAGTGGGTGAGACGCGGTCAACCACCCCATGCACGACCGTGGGGGTCGAACCTCGGACATGGAGCGGGCGGATCTATGGCTGGAATGAAGTATGCGCGCCAATTCGGCCGCCGGATGGTGTGCAGCATCGCTGTAGACGCAAAAGTGGGCAAAAGTGGGCAAAAGTGGGCAAAAGTGGGTAGGAAGTGGGCAAGAAGTGGGCAAAAAGTGGGCAAACAGGGGGCCAAATTGGAACACAATTGGGCAATTGGGGGCAAGAAGTTTCCAAAACTGCAAAGAAAATTGAGGCGAAAGTCGCCAGAAAGTGGTCCAACAGTGGCCACAAAGTGCGCCCCGCCACCCAAACTGTCCACTGCGCGTTCCGCCCGTCACACTGGCGTGGACGGTGTGAGGGCGGAACTTTTGTCGCCGACCGTCACACCTGGCTGTCGGGACCCCCACGTGGCGAAAACCATTCCACAAAATTGACACGTGGAAACCGGCGCTCCACAAAACACTCGTTGCATCCAACGGACGCGCCAACGAACGGGTCGGCCAACCACCCCATGCACGACGGTGCGGGTGGAACCTCGGACGTCGAGCGGGCGGATGTATGGCTGGAATAAAGGATGCGAGCCAATTCGGCCGCCGGAGCGCGTGCTGCATTGCTGTACACGCGAAAGTGGGCAAAAGTGGGCAACAGTGGCCAAAAGTGGGTGAGACGCGGTCAACCACCCCATGCACGACCGTGGGGGTCGAACCTCGGACATGGAGCGGGCGGATCTATGGCTGGAATGAAGTATGCGCGCCAATTCGGCCGCCGGATGGTGTGCAGCATCGCTGTAGACGCAAAAGTGGGCAAAAGTGGGCAAAAGTGGGCAAAAGTGGGTAGGAAGTGGGCAAGAAGTGGGCAAAAAGTGGGCAAACAGGGGGCCAAATTGGAACACAATTGGGCAATTGGGGGCAAGAAGTTTCCAAAACTGCAAAGAAAATTGAGGCGAAAGTCGCCAGAAAGTGGTCCAACAGTGGCCACAAAGTGCGCCCCGCCACCCAAACTGTCCACTGCGCGTTCCGCCCGTCACACTGGCGTGGACGGTGTGAGGGCGGAACTTTTGTCGCCGACCGTCACACCTGGCTGTCGGGACCCCCACGTGGCGAAAACCATTCCACAAAATTGACACGTGGAAACCGGCGCTCCACAAAACACTCGTTGCATCCAACGGACGCGCCAACGAACGGGTCGGCCAACCACCCCATGCACGACGGTGCGGGTGGAACCTCGGACGTCGAGCGGGCGGATGTATGGCTGGAATAAAGGATGCGAGCCAATTCGGCCGCCGGAGCGCGTGCTGCATTGCTGTACACGCGAAAGTGGGCAAAAGTGGGCAACAGTGGCCAAAAGTGGGTGAGACGCGGTCAACCACCCCATGCACGACCGTGGGGGTCGAACCTCGGACATGGAGCGGGCGGATCTATGGCTGGAATGAAGTATGCGCGCCAATTCGGCCGCCGGATGGTGTGCAGCATCGCTGTAGACGCAAAAGTGGGCAAAAGTGGGCAAAAGTGGGCAAAAGTGGGTAGGAAGTGGGCAAGAAGTGGGCAAAAAGTGGGCAAACAGGGGGCCAAATTGGAACACAATTGGGCAATTGGGGGCAAGAAGTTTCCAAAACTGCAAAGAAAATTGAGGCGAAAGTCGCCAGAAAGTGGTCCAACAGTGGCCACAAAGTGCGCCCCGCCACCCAAACTGTCCACTGCGCGTTCCGCCCGTCACACTGGCGTGGACGGTGTGAGGGCGGAACTTTTGTCGCCGACCGTCACACCTGGCTGTCGGGACCCCCACGTGGCGAAAACCATTCCACAAAATTGACACGTGGAAACCGGCGCTCCACAAAACACTCGTTGCATCCAACGGACGCGCCAACGAACGGGTCGGCCAACCACCCCATGCACGACGGTGCGGGTGGAACCTCGGACGTCGAGCGGGCGGATGTATGGCTGGAATAAAGGATGCGAGCCAATTCGGCCGCCGGAGCGCGTGCTGCATTGCTGTACACGCGAAAGTGGGCAAAAGTGGGCAACAGTGGCCAAAAGTGGGTGAGACGCGGTCAACCACCCCATGCACGACCGTGGGGGTCGAACCTCGGACATGGAGCGGGCGGATCTATGGCTGGAATGAAGTATGCGCGCCAATTCGGCCGCCGGATGGTGTGCAGCATCGCTGTAGACGCAAAAGTGGGCAAAAGTGGGCAAAAGTGGGCAAAAGTGGGTAGGAAGTGGGCAAGAAGTGGGCAAAAAGTGGGCAAACAGGGGGCCAAATTGGAACACAATTGGGCAATTGGGGGCAAGAAGTTTCCAAAACTGCAAAGAAAATTGAGGCGAAAGTCGCCAGAAAGTGGTCCAACAGTGGCCACAAAGTGCGCCCCGCCACCCAAACTGTCCACTGCGCGTTCCGCCCGTCACACTGGCGTGGACGGTGTGAGGGCGGAACTTTTGTCGCCGACCGTCACACCTGGCTGTCGGGACCCCCACGTGGCGAAAACCATTCCACAAAATTGACACGTGGAAACCGGCGCTCCACAAAACACTCGTTGCATCCAACGGACGCGCCAACGAACGGGTCGGCCAACCACCCCATGCACGACGGTGCGGGTGGAACCTCGGACGTCGAGCGGGCGGATGTATGGCTGGAATAAAGGATGCGAGCCAATTCGGCCGCCGGAGCGCGTGCTGCATTGCTGTACACGCGAAAGTGGGCAAAAGTGGGCAACAGTGGCCAAAAGTGGGTGAGACGCGGTCAACCACCCCATGCACGACCGTGGGGGTCGAACCTCGGACATGGAGCGGGCGGATCTATGGCTGGAATGAAGTATGCGCGCCAATTCGGCCGCCGGATGGTGTGCAGCATCGCTGTAGACGCAAAAGTGGGCAAAAGTGGGCAAAAGTGGGCAAAAGTGGGTAGGAAGTGGGCAAGAAGTGGGCAAAAAGTGGGCAAACAGGGGGCCAAATTGGAACACAATTGGGCAATTGGGGGCAAGAAGTTTCCAAAACTGCAAAGAAAATTGAGGCGAAAGTCGCCAGAAAGTGGTCCAACAGTGGCCACAAAGTGCGCCCCGCCACCCAAACTGTCCACTGCGCGTTCCGCCCGTCACACTGGCGTGGACGGTGTGAGGGCGGAACTTTTGTCGCCGACCGTCACACCTGGCTGTCGGGACCCCCACGTGGCGAAAACCATTCCACAAAATTGACACGTGGAAACCGGCGCTCCACAAAACACTCGTTGCATCCAACGGACGCGCCAACGAACGGGTCGGCCAACCACCCCATGCACGACGGTGCGGGTGGAACCTCGGACGTCGAGCGGGCGGATGTATGGCTGGAATAAAGGATGCGAGCCAATTCGGCCGCCGGAGCGCGTGCTGCATTGCTGTACACGCGAAAGTGGGCAAAAGTGGGCAACAGTGGCCAAAAGTGGGTGAGACGCGGTCAACCACCCCATGCACGACCGTGGGGGTCGAACCTCGGACATGGAGCGGGCGGATCTATGGCTGGAATGAAGTATGCGCGCCAATTCGGCCGCCGGATGGTGTGCAGCATCGCTGTAGACGCAAAAGTGGGCAAAAGTGGGCAAAAGTGGGCAAAAGTGGGTAGGAAGTGGGCAAGAAGTGGGCAAAAAGTGGGCAAACAGGGGGCCAAATTGGAACACAATTGGGCAATTGGGGGCAAGAAGTTTCCAAAACTGCAAAGAAAATTGAGACGAAAGTCGCCAGAAAGTGGTCCAACAGTGGCCACAAAGTGCGCCCCGCCACCCAAACTGTCCACTGCGCGTTCCGCCCGTCACACTGGCGTGGACGGTGTGAGGGCGGAACTTTTGTCGCCGACCGTCACACCTGGCTGTCGGGACCCCCACGTGGCGAAAACCATTCCACAAAATTGACACGTGGAAACCGGCGCTCCACAAAACACTCGTTGCATCCAACGGACGCGCCAACGAACGGGTCGGCCAACCACCCCATGCACGACGGTGCGGGTGGAACCTCGGACGTCGAGCGGGCGGATGTATGGCTGGAATAAAGGATGCGAGCCAATTCGGCCGCCGGAGCGCGTGCTGCATTGCTGTACACGCGAAAGTGGGCAAAAGTGGGCAACAGTGGCCAAAAGTGGGTGAGACGCGGTCAACCACCCCATGCACGACCGTGGGGGTCGAACCTCGGACATGGAGCGGGCGGATCTATGGCTGGAATGAAGTATGCGCGCCAATTCGGCCGCCGGATGGTGTGCAGCATCGCTGTAGACGCAAAAGTGGGCAAAAGTGGGCAAAAGTGGGCAAAAGTGGGTAGGAAGTGGGCAAGAAGTGGGCAAAAAGTGGGCAAACAGGGGGCCAAATTGGAACACAATTGGGCAATTGGGGGCAAGAAGTTTCCAAAACTGCAAAGAAAATTGAGGCGAAAGTCGCCAGAAAGTGGTCCAACAGTGGCCACAAAGTGCGCCCCGCCACCCAAACTGTCCACTGCGCGTTCCGCCCGTCACACTGGCGTGGACGGTGTGAGGGCGGAACTTTTGTCGCCGACCGTCACACCTGGCTGTCGGGACCCCCACGTGGCGAAAACCATTCCACAAAATTGACACGTGGAAACCGGCGCTCCACAAAACACTCGTTGCATCCAACGGACGCGCCAACGAACGGGTCGGCCAACCACCCCATGCACGACGGTGCGGGTGGAACCTCGGACGTCGAGCGGGCGGATGTATGGCTGGAATAAAGGATGCGAGCCAATTCGGCCGCCGGAGCGCGTGCTGCATTGCTGTACACGCGAAAGTGGGCAAAAGTGGGCAACAGTGGCCAAAAGTGGGTGAGACGCGGTCAACCACCCCATGCACGACCGTGGGGGTCGAACCTCGGACATGGAGCGGGCGGATCTATGGCTGGAATGAAGTATGCGCGCCAATTCGGCCGCCGGATGGTGTGCAGCATCGCTGTAGACGCAAAAGTGGGCAAAAGTGGGCAAAAGTGGGCAAAAGTGGGTAGGAAGTGGGCAAGAAGTGGGCAAAAAGTGGGCAAACAGGGGGCCAAATTGGAACACAATTGGGCAATTGGGGGCAAGAAGTTTCCAAAACTGCAAAGAAAATTGAGGCGAAAGTCGCCAGAAAGTGGTCCAACAGTGGCCACAAAGTGCGCCCCGCCACCCAAACTGTCCACTGCGCGTTCCGCCCGTCACACTGGCGTGGACGGTGTGAGGGCGGAACTTTTGTCGCCGACCGTCACACCTGGCTGTCGGGACCCCCACGTGGCGAAAACCATTCCACAAAATTGACACGTGGAAACCGGCGCTCCACAAAACACTCGTTGCATCCAACGGACGCGCCAACGAACGGGTCGGCCAACCACCCCATGCACGACGGTGCGGGTGGAACCTCGGACGTCGAGCGGGCGGATGTATGGCTGGAATAAAGGATGCGAGCCAATTCGGCCGCCGGAGCGCGTGCTGCATTGCTGTACACGCGAAAGTGGGCAAAAGTGGGCAACAGTGGCCAAAAGTGGGTGAGACGCGGTCAACCACCCCATGCACGACCGTGGGGGTCGAACCTCGGACATGGAGCGGGCGGATCTATGGCTGGAATGAAGTATGCGCGCCAATTCGGCCGCCGGATGGTGTGCAGCATCGCTGTAGACGCAAAAGTGGGCAAAAGTGGGCAAAAGTGGGCAAAAGTGGGTAGGAAGTGGGCAAGAAGTGGGCAAAAAGTGGGCAAACAGGGGGCCAAATTGGAACACAATTGGGCAATTGGGGGCAAGAAGTTTCCAAAACTGCAAAGAAAATTGAGACGAAAGTCGCCAGAAAGTGGTCCAACAGTGGCCACAAAGTGCGCCCCGCCACCCAAACTGTCCACTGCGCGTTCCGCCCGTCACACTGGCGTGGACGGTGTGAGGGCGGAACTTTTGTCGCCGACCGTCACACCTGGCTGTCGGGACCCCCACGTGGCGAAAACCATTCCACAAAATTGACACGTGGAAACCGGCGCTCCACAAAACACTCGTTGCATCCAACGGACGCGCCAACGAACGGGTCGGCCAACCACCCCATGCACGACGGTGCGGGTGGAACCTCGGACGTCGAGCGGGCGGATGTATGGCTGGAATAAAGGATGCGAGCCAATTCGGCCGCCGGAGCGCGTGCTGCATTGCTGTACACGCGAAAGTGGGCAAAAGTGGGCAACAGTGGCCAAAAGTGGGTGAGACGCGGTCAACCACCCCATGCACGACCGTGGGGGTCGAACCTCGGACATGGAGCGGGCGGATCTATGGCTGGAATGAAGTATGCGCGCCAATTCGGCCGCCGGATGGTGTGCAGCATCGCTGTAGACGCAAAAGTGGGCAAAAGTGGGCAAAAGTGGGCAAAAGTGGGTAGGAAGTGGGCAAGAAGTGGGCAAAAAGTGGGCAAACAGGGGGCCAAATTGGAACACAATTGGGCAATTGGGGGCAAGAAGTTTCCAAAACTGCAAAGAAAATTGAGGCGAAAGTCGCCAGAAAGTGGTCCAACAGTGGCCACAAAGTGCGCCCCGCCACCCAAACTGTCCACTGCGCGTTCCGCCCGTCACACTGGCGTGGACGGTGTGAGGGCGGAACTTTTGTCGCCGACCGTCACACCTGGCTGTCGGGACCCCCACGTGGCGAAAACCATTCCACAAAATTGACACGTGGAAACCGGCGCTCCACAAAACACTCGTTGCATCCAACGGACGCGCCAACGAACGGGTCGGCCAACCACCCCATGCACGACGGTGCGGGTGGAACCTCGGACGTCGAGCGGGCGGATGTATGGCTGGAATAAAGGATGCGAGCCAATTCGGCCGCCGGAGCGCGTGCTGCATTGCTGTACACGCGAAAGTGGGCAAAAGTGGGCAACAGTGGCCAAAAGTGGGTGAGACGCGGTCAACCACCCCATGCACGACCGTGGGGGTCGAACCTCGGACATGGAGCGGGCGGATCTATGGCTGGAATGAAGTATGCGCGCCAATTCGGCCGCCGGATGGTGTGCAGCATCGCTGTAGACGCAAAAGTGGGCAAAAGTGGGCAAAAGTGGGCAAAAGTGGGTAGGAAGTGGGCAAGAAGTGGGCAAAAAGTGGGCAAACAGGGGGCCAAATTGGAACACAATTGGGCAATTGGGGGCAAGAAGTTTCCAAAACTGCAAAGAAAATTGAGACGAAAGTCGCCAGAAAGTGTCCAACAGTGGCCACAAAGTGCGCCCCGCCACCCAAACTGTCCACTGCGCGTTCCGCCCGTCACACTGGCGTGGACGGTGTGAGGGCGGAACTTTTGTCGCCGACCGTCACACCTGGCTGTCGGGACCCCCACGTGGCGAAAACCATTCCACAAAATTGACACGTGGAAACCGGCGCTCCACAAAACACTCGTTGCATCCAACGGACGCGCCAACGAACGGGTCGGCCAACCACCCCATGCACGACGGTGCGGGTGGAACCTCGGACGTCGAGCGGGCGGATGTATGGCTGGAATAAAGGATGCGAGCCAATTCGGCCGCCGGAGCGCGTGCTGCATTGCTGTACACGCGAAAGTGGGCAAAAGTGGGCAACAGTGGCCAAAAGTGGGTGAGACGCGGTCAACCACCCCATGCACGACCGTGGGGGTCGAACCTCGGACATGGAGCGGGCGGATCTATGGCTGGAATGAAGTATGCGCGCCAATTCGGCCGCCGGATGGTGTGCAGCATCGCTGTAGACGCAAAAGTGGGCAAAAGTGGGCAAAAGTGGGCAAAAGTGGGTAGGAAGTGGGCAAGAAGTGGGCAAAAAGTGGCAAACAGGGGGCCAAATTGGAACACAATTGGGCAATTGGGGCAAGAAGTTTCCAAAACTGCAAAGAAATTGAGGCGAAAGTCGCCAGAAAGTCGTCCAACAGTGGCCACAAAGTGCGCCCCGCCACCAAACTGTCCACTGCGCGTTCCGCCCGTCACACTGGCGTGGACGGTGTGAGGGCGGAACTTTTGTCGCCGACCGTCACACCTGGCTGTCGGGACCCCCACGTGGCGAAAACCATTCCACAAAATTGACACGTGGAAACCGGCGCTCC
>SDUX01000071.1:126804-147875 GCA_008729055.1 Pyropia haitanensis
TCCACAAAACACTCGTTGCATCCAACGGACGCGCCAACGAAACGGGTCGGCCAACCACCCCATGCACGACGGTGCGGGTGGAACCTCGGACGTCGAGCGGGCGGATGTATGGCTGGAATAAAGGATGCGAGCCAATTCGGCCGCCGGAGCGCGTGCTGCATTGCTGTACACGCGAAAGTGGGCAAAAGTGGGCAACAGTGGCCAAAAGTGGGTGAGACGCGGTCAACCACCCCATGCACGACCGTGGGGGTCGAACCTCGGACATGGAGCGGGCGGATCTATGGCTGGAATGAAGTATGCGCGCCAATTCGGCCGCCGGATGGTGTGCAGCATCGCTGTAGACGCAAAAGTGGGCAAAAGTGGGCAAAAGTGGGCAAAAGTGGGTAGGAAGTGGGCAAGAAGTGGGCAAAAAGTGGGCAAACAGGGGGCCAAATTGGACACAATTGGGCAATTGGGGGCAAGAAGTTTCCAAAACTGCAAAGAAAATTGAGGCGAAAGTCGCCAGAAAGTGGTCCAACAGTGGCCACAAAGTGCGCCCGCCACCCAAACTGTCCACTGCGCGTTCCGCCCGTCACACTGGCGTGGACGGTGTGAGGGCGGAACTTTTGTCGCCGACCGTCACACCTGGCTGTCGGACCCCCACGTGGCGAAAACCATTCCACAAAATTGACACGTGGAAACCGGCGCTCCACAAAACACTCGTTGCATCCAACGGACGCGCCAACGAACGGGTCGGCCAACCACCCCATGCACGACGGTGCGGGTGGAACCTCGGACGTCGAGCGGGCGGATGTATGGCTGGAATAAAGGATGCGAGCCAATTCGGCCGCCGGAGCGCGTGCTGCATTGCTGTACACGCGAAAGTGGGCAAAAGTGGGCAACAGTGGCCAAAAGTGGGTGAGACGCGGTCAACCACCCCATGCACGACCGTGGGGGTCGAACCTCGGACATGGAGCGGGCGGATCTATGGCTGGAATGAAGTATGCGCGCCAATTCGGCCGCCGGATGGTGTGCAGCATCGCTGTAGACGCAAAAGTGGGCAAAAGTGGGCAAAAGTGGGCAAAAGTGGGTAGGAAGTGGGCAAGAAGTGGGCAAAAAGTGGGCAAACAGGGGGCCAAATTGGAGCACAATTGGGCAATTGGGGGCAAGAAGTTTCCAAAACTGCAAAGAAAATTGAGGCGAAAGTCGCCAGAAAGTGGTCCAACAGTGGCCACAAAGTGCGCCCCGCCACCCAAACTGTCCACTGCGCGTTCCGCCCGTCACACTGGCGTGGACGGTGTGAGGGCGGAACTTTTGTCGCCGACCGTCACACCTGGCTGTCGGGACCCCCACGTGGCGAAAACCATTCCACAAAATTGACACGTGGAAACCGGCGCTCCACAAAACACTCGTTGCATCCAACGGACGCGCCAACGAACGGGTCGGCCAACCACCCCATGCACGACGGTGCGGGTGGAACCTCGGACGTCGAGCGGGCGGATGTATGGCTGGAATAAAGGATGCGAGCCAATTCGGCCGCCGGAGCGCGTGCTGCATTGCTGTACACGCGAAAGTGGGCAAAAGTGGGCAACAGTGGCCAAAAGTGGGTGAGACGCGGTCAACCACCCATGCACGACCGTGGGGGTCGAACCTCGGACATGGAGCGGGCGGATCTATGGCTGGAATGAAGTATGCGCGCCAATTCGGCCGCCGGATGGTGTGCAGCATCGCTGTAGACGCAAAAGTGGGCAAAAGTGGGCAAAAGTGGGCAAAAGTGGGTAGGAAGTGGGCAAGAAGTGGGCAAAAAGTGGGCAAACAGGGGGCCAAATTGGAACACAATTGGGCAATTGGGGGCAAGAAGTTTCCAAAACTGCAAAAATTGAGACGAAAGTCGCCAGAAAGTGGTCCAACAGTGGCCACAAAGTGCGCCCCGCCACCCAAACTGTCCACTGCGCGTTCCGCCCGTCACACTGGCGTGGACGGTGTGAGGGCGGAACTTTTGTCGCCGACCGTCACACCTGGCTGTCGGGACCCCCACGTGGCGAAAACCATTCCACAAAATTGACACGTGGAAACCGGCGCTCCACAAAACACTCGTTGCATCCAACGGACGCGCCAACGAACGGGTCGGCCAACCACCCCATGCACGACGGTGCGGGTGGAACCTCGGACGTCGAGCGGGCGGATGTATGGCTGGAAAAAGGATGCGAGCCAATTCGGCCGCCGGAGCGCGTGCTGCATTGCTGTACACGCGAAAGTGGGCAAAAGTGGGCAACAGTGGCCAAAAGTGGGTGAGACGCGGTCAACCACCCATGCACGACCGTGGGGGTCGAACCTCGGACATGGAGCGGGCGGATCTATGGCTGGAATGAAGTATGCGCGCCAATTCGGCCGCCGGATGGTGTGCAGCATCGCTGTAGACGCAAAAGTGGGCAAAAGTGGGCAAAAGTGGGCAAAAGTGGGTAGGAAGTGGGCAAGAAGTGGGCAAAAAGTGGGCAAACAGGGGGCCAAATTGGAACACAATTGGGCAATTGGGGGCAAGAAGTTTCCAAAACTGCAAAGAAAATTGAGACGAAAGTCGCCAGAAAGTGGTCCAACAGTGGCCACAAAGTGCGCCCCGCCACCCAAACTGTCCACTGCGCGTTCCGCCCGTCACACTGGCGTGGACGGTGTGAGGGCGGAACTTTTGTCGCCGACCGTCACACCTGGCTGTCGGGACCCCCACGTGGCGAAAACCATTCCACAAAATTGACACGTGGAAACCGGCGCTCCACAAAACACTCGTTGCATCCAACGGACGCGCCAACGAACGGGTCGGCCAACCACCCATGCACGACGGTGCGGGTGGAACCTCGGACGTCGAGCGGGCGGATGTATGGCTGGAATAAAGGATGCGAGCCAATTCGGCCGCCGGAGCGCGTGCTGCATTGCTGTACACGCGAAAGTGGGCAAAAGTGGGCAACAGTGGCCAAAAGTGGGTGAGACGCGGTCAACCACCCCATGCACGACCGTGGGGGAACCTCGGACATGGAGCGGGCGGATCTATGGCTGGAATGAAGTATGCGCGCCAATTCGGCCGCCGGATGGTGTGCAGCATCGCTGTAGACGCAAAAGTGGGCAAAAGTGGGCAAAAGTGGGCAAAAGTGGGTAGGAAGTGGGCAAGAAGTGGGCAAAAAGTGGGCAAACAGGGGGCCAAATTGGAACACAATTGGGCAATTGGGGGCAAGAAGTTTCCAAAACTGCAAAGAAAATTGAGACGAAAGTCGCCAGAAAGTGGTCCAACAGTGGCCACAAAGTGCGCCCCGCCACCCAAACTGTCCACTGCGCGTTCCGCCCGTCACACTGGCGTGGACGGTGAGGGCGGAACTTTTGTCGCCGACCGTCACACCTGGCTGTCGGGACCCCCACGTGGCGAAAACCATTCCACAAAATTGACACGTGGAAACCGGCGCTCCACAAAACACTCGTTGCATCCAACGGACGCGCCAACGAACGGGTCGGCCAACCACCCCATGCACGACGGTGCGGGTGGAACCTCGGACGTCGAGCGGGCGGATGTATGGCTGGAATAAAGGATGCGAGCCAATTCGGCCGCCGGAGCGCGTGCTGCATTGCTGTACACGCGAAAGTGGGCAAAAGTGGGCAACAGTGGCCAAAAGTGGGTGAGACGCGGTCAACCACCCCATGCACGACCGTGGGGGTCGAACCTCGGACATGGAGCGGGCGGATCTATGGCTGGAATGAAGTATGCGCGCCAATTCGGCCGCCGGATGGTGTGCAGCATCGCTGTAGACGCAAAAGTGGGCAAAAGTGGGCAAAAGTGGGCAAAAGTGGGTAGGAAGTGGGCAAGAAGTGGGCAAAAAGTGGGCAAACAGGGGGCCAAATTGGACACAATTGGGCAATTGGGGGCAAGAAGTTTCCAAAACTGCAAAGAAAATTGAGACGAAAGTCGCCAGAAAAGTGGTCCAACAGTGGCCACAAAGTGCGCCCCGCCACCCAAACTGTCCACTGCGCGTTCCGCCCGTCACACTGGCGTGGACGGTGTGAGGGCGGAACTTTTGTCGCCGACCGTCACACCTGGCTGTCGGGACCCCCACGTGGCGAAAACCATTCCACAAAATTGACACGTGGAAACCGGCGCTCCACAAAACACTCGTTGCATCCAACGGACGCGCCAACGAACGGGTCGGCCAACCACCCCATGCACGACGGTGCGGGTGGAACCTCGGACGTCGAGCGGGCGGATGTATGGCTGGAATAAAGGATGCGAGCCAATTCGGCCGCCGGAGCGCGTGCTGCATTGCTGTACACGCGAAAGTGGGCAAAAGTGGGCAACAGTGGCCAAAAGTGGGTGAGACGCGGTCAACCACCCCATGCACGACCGTGGGGGTCGAACCTCGGACATGGAGCGGGCGGATCTATGGCTGGAATGAAGTATGCGCGCCAATTCGGCCGCCGGATGGTGTGCAGCATCGCTGTAGACGCAAAAGTGGGCAAAAGTGGGCAAAAGTGGGCAAAAGTGGGTAGGAAGTGGGCAAGAAGTGGGCAAAAAGTGGGCAAACAGGGGGCCAAATTGGACACAATTGGGCAATTGGGGGCAAGAAGTTTCCAAAACTGCAAAGAAAAGACGAAAGTCGCCAGAAAGTGGTCCAACAGTGGCCACAAAGTGCGCCCCGCCACCCAAACTGTCCACTGCGCGTTCCGCCCGTCACACTGGCGTGGACGGTGTGAGGGCGGAACTTTTGTCGCCGACCGTCACACCTGGCTGTCGGGACCCCCACGTGGCGAAAACCATTCCACAAAATTGACACGTGGAAACCGGCGCTCCACAAAACACTCGTTGCATCCAACGGACGCGCCAACGAACGGGTCGGCCAACCACCCCATGCACGACGGTGCGGGTGGAACCTCGGACGTCGAGCGGGCGGATGTATGGCTGGAATAAAGGATGCGAGCCAATTCGGCCGCCGGAGCGCGTGCTGCATTGCTGTACACGCGAAAGTGGGCAAAAGTGGGCAACAGTGGCCAAAAGTGGGTGAGACGCGGTCAACCACCCCATGCACGACCGTGGGGGTCGAACCTCGGACATGGAGCGGGCGGATCTATGGCTGGAATGAAGTATGCGCGCCAATTCGGCCGCCGGATGGTGTGCAGCATCGCTGTAGACGCAAAAGTGGGCAAAAGTGGGCAAAAGTGGGCAAAAGTGGGTAGGAAGTGGGCAAGAAGTGGGCAAAAAGTGGGCAAACAGGGGGCCAAATTGGGACACAATTGGGCAATTGGGGGCAAGAAGTTTCCAAAACTGCAAAGAAAATTGAGACGAAAGTCGCCAGAAAGTGGTCCAACAGTGGCCACAAAGTGCGCCCCGCCACCCAAACTGTCCACTGCGCGTTCCGCCCGTCACACTGGCGTGGACGGTGTGAGGGCGGAACTTTTGTCGCCGACCGTCACACCTGGCTGTCGGGACCCCCACGTGGCGAAAACCATTCCACAAAATTGACACGTGGAAACCGGCGCTCCACAAAACACTCGTTGCATCCAACGGACGCGCCAACGAACGGGTCGGCCAACCACCCCATGCACGACGGTGCGGGTGGAACCTCGGACGTCGAGCGGGCGGATGTATGGCTGGAATAAAGGATGCGAGCCAATTCGGCCGCCGGAGCGCGTGCTGCATTGCTGTACACGCGAAAGTGGGCAAAAGTGGGCAACAGTGGCCAAAAGTGGGTGAGACGCGGTCAACCACCCCATGCACGACCGTGGGGGTCGAACCTCGGACATGGAGCGGGCGGATCTATGGCTGGAATGAAGTATGCGCGCCAATTCGGCCGCCGGATGGTGTGCAGCATCGCTGTAGACGCAAAAGTGGGCAAAAGTGGGCAAAAGGGGCAAAAGTGGGTAGGAAGTGGGCAAGAAGTGGGCAAAAAGTGGGCAAACAGGGGGCCAAATTGGAACACAATTGGGCAATTGGGGGCAAGAAGTTTCCAAAACTGCAAAGAAAATTGAGCGAAAGTCGCCAGAAAGTGGTCCAACAGTGGCCACAAAGTGCGCCCCGCCACCCAAACTGTCCACTGCGCGTTCCGCCCGTCACACTGGCGTGGACGGTGTGAGGGCGGAACTTTTGTCGCCGACCGTCACACCTGGCTGTCGGGACCCCCACGTGGCGAAAACCATTCCACAAAATTGACACGTGGAAACCGGCGCTCCACAAAACACTCGTTGCATCCAACGGACGCGCCAACGAACGGGTCGGCCAACCACCCCATGCACGACGGTGCGGGTGGAACCTCGGACGTCGAGCGGGCGGATGTATGGCTGGAATAAAGGATGCGAGCCAATTCGGCCGCCGGAGCGCGTGCTGCATTGCTGTACACGCGAAAGTGGGCAAAAGTGGGCAACAGTGGCCAAAAGTGGGTGAGACGCGGTCAACCACCCCATGCACGACCGTGGGGGTCGAACCTCGGACATGGAGCGGGCGGATCTATGGCTGGAATGAAGTATGCGCGCCAATTCGGCCGCCGGATGGTGTGCAGCATCGCTGTAGACGCAAAAGTGGGCAAAAGTGGGGCAAAAGTGGGCAAAAGTGGGTAGGAAGTGGGCAAGAAGTGGGCAAAAAGTGGGCAAACAGGGGGCCAAATTGGAACACAATTGGGCAATTGGGGGCAAGAAGTTTCCAAAACTGCAAAGAAAATTGAGACGAAAGTCGCCAGAAAGTGGTCCAACAGTGGCCACAAAGTGCGCCCCGCCACCCAAACTGTCCACTGCGCGTTCCGCCCGTCACACTGGCGTGGACGGTGTGAGGGCGGAACTTTTGTCGCCGACCGTCACACCTGGCTGTCGGGACCCCCACGTGGCGAAAACCATTCCACAAAATTGACACGTGGAAACCGGCGCTCCACAAAACACTCGTTGCATCCAACGGACGCGCCAACGAACGGGTCGGCCAACCACCCCATGCACGACGGTGCGGGTGGAACCTCGGACGTCGAGCGGGCGGATGTATGGCTGGAATAAAGGATGCGAGCCAATTCGGCCGCCGGAGCGCGTGCTGCATTGCTGTACACGCGAAAGTGGGCAAAAGTGGGCAACAGTGGCCAAAAGTGGGTGAGACGCGGTCAACCACCCCATGCACGACCGTGGGGGTCGAACCTCGGACATGGAGCGGGCGGATCTATGGCTGGAATGAAGTATGCGCGCCAATTCGGCCGCCGGATGGTGTGCAGCATCGGCTGTAAGACGCAAAAGTGGGCAAAAGTGGGCAAAAGTGGGCAAAAGTGGGTAGGAAGTGGGCAAGAAGTGGGCAAAAAGTGGGCAAACAGGGGGGCCAAATTGGAACACAATTGGGCAATTGGGGGCAAGAAGTTTCCCAAAACTGCAAAGAAAATTGAGACGAAAGTCGCCAGAAAGTGGTCCAACAGTGGCCACAAAGTGCGCCCCGCCACCCAAACTGTCCACTGCGCGTTCCGCCCGTCACACTGGCGTGGACGGTGTGAGGGCGGAACTTTTGTCGCCGACCGTCACACCTGGCTGTCGGGACCCCCACGTGGCGAAAACCATTCCACAAAATTGACACGTGGAAACCGGCGCTCACAAAAACACTCGTTGCATCCAACGGACGCGCCAACGAACGGGTCGGCCAACCACCCCATGCACGACGGTGCGGGTGGAACCTCGGACGTCGAGCGGGCGGATGTATGGCTGGAATAAAGGATGCGAGCCAATTCGGCCGCCGGAGCGCGTGCTGCATTGCTGTACACGCGAAAGTGGGCAAAAGTGGGCAACAGTGGCCAAAAGTGGGTGAGACGCGGTCAACCACCCCATGCACGACCGTGGGGGTCGAACCTCGGACATGGAGCGGGCGGATCTATGGCTGGAATGAAGTATGCGCGCCAATTCGGCCGCCGGATGGTGTGCAGCATCGCTGTAGACGCAAAAGTGGGCAAAAGTGGGCAAAAGTGGGCAAAAGTGGGTAGGAAGTGGGCAAGAAGTGGGCAAAAAGTGGGCAAACAGGGGGCCAAATTGGAACACAATTGGGCAATTGGGGGCAAGAAGTTTCCAAAACTGCAAAGAAAATTGAGACGAAAGTCGCCAGAAAGTGGTCCAACAGTGGCCACAAAGTGCGCCCCGCCACCCAAACTGTCCACTGCGCGTTCCGCCCGTCACACTGGCGTGGACGGTGTGAGGGCGGAACTTTTGTCGCCGACCGTCACACCTGGCTGTCGGGACCCCCACGTGGCGAAAACCATTCCACAAAATTGACACGTGGAAACCGGCGCTCCACAAAACACTCGTTGCATCCAACGGACGCGCCAACGAACGGGTCGGCCAACCACCCCATGCACGACGGTGCGGGTGGAACCTCGGACGTCGAGCGGCGGATGTATGGCTGGAATAAAGGATGCGAGCCAATTCGGCCGCCGGAGCGCGTGCTGCATTGCTGTACACGCGAAAGTGGGCAAAAGTGGGCAACAGTGGCCAAAAGTGGGTGAGACGCGGTCAACCACCCCATGCACGACCGTGGGGGTCGAACCTCGGACATGGAGCGGGCGGATCTATGGCTGGAATGAAGTATGCGCGCCAATTCGGCCGCCGGATGGTGTGCAGCATCGCTGTAGACGCAAAAGTGGGCAAAAGTGGGCAAAAGTGGGCAAAAGTGGGTAGGAAGTGGGCAAGAAGTGGGCAAAAAGTGGGCAAACAGGGGGCCAAATTGGAACACAATTGGGCAATTGGGGGCAAGAAGTTTCCAAAACTGCAAAGAAAATTGAGACGAAAGTCGCCAGAAAGTGGTCCAACAGTGGCCACAAAGTGCGCCCCGCCACCCAAACTGTCCACTGCGCGTTCCGCCCGTCACACTGGCGTGGACGGTGTGAGGGCGGAACTTTTGTCGCCGACCGTCACACCTGGCTGTCGGGACCCCCACGTGGCGAAAACCATTCCACAAAATTGACACGTGGAAACCGGCGCTCCACAAAACACTCGTTGCATCCAACGGACGCGCCAACGAACGGGTCGGCCAACCACCCCATGCACGACGGTGCGGGTGGAACCTCGGACGTCGAGCGGGCGGATGTATGGCTGGAATAAAGGATGCGAGCCAATTCGGCCGCCGGAGCGCGTGCTGCATTGCTGTACACGCGAAAGTGGGCAAAAGTGGGCAACAGTGGCCAAAAGTGGGTGAGACGCGGTCAACCACCCCATGCACGACCGTGGGGGTCGAACCTCGGACATGGAGCGGCGGATCTATGGCTGGAATGAAGTATGCGCGCCAATTCGGCCGCCGGATGGTGTGCAGCATCGCTGTAGACGCAAAAGTGGGCAAAAGTGGGCAAAAGTGGGCAAAAGTGGGTAGGAAGTGGGCAAGAAGTGGGCAAAAAGTGGGCAAACAGGGGGCCAAATTGGAACACAATTGGGCAATTGGGGCAAGAAGTTTCCAAAACTGCAAAGAAAATTGAGACGAAAGTCGCCAGAAAGTGGTCCAACAGTGGCCACAAAGTGCGCCCCGCCACCCAAACTGTCCACTGCGCGTTCCGCCCGTCACACTGGCGTGGACGGTGTGAGGGCGGAACTTTTGTCGCCGACCGTCACACCTGGCTGTCGGGACCCCCACGTGGCGAAAACCATTCCACAAAATTGACACGTGGAAACCGGCGCTCCACAAAACACTCGTTGCATCCAACGGACGCGCCAACGAACGGGTCGGCCAACCACCCCATGCACGACGGTGCGGGTGGAACCTCGGACGTCGAGCGGGCGGATGTATGGCTGGAATAAAGGATGCGAGCCAATTCGGCCGCCGGAGCGCGTGCTGCATTGCTGTACACGCGAAAGTGGGCAAAAGTGGGCAACAGTGGCCAAAAGTGGGTGAGACGCGGTCAACCACCCCATGCACGACCGTGGGGGTCGAACCTCGGACATGGAGCGGGCGGATCTATGGCTGGAATGAAGTATGCGCGCCAATTCGGCCGCCGGATGGTGTGCAGCATCGCTGTAGACGCAAAAGTGGGCAAAAGTGGGCAAAAGTGGGCAAAAGTGGTAGGAAGTGGGCAAGAAGTGGGCAAAAAGTGGGCAAACAGGGGCCAAATTGGAACACAATTGGGCAATTGGGGGCAAGAAGTTTCCAAAACTGCAAAGAAAATTTGAACGAAAGTCGCCAGAAAGTGGTCCAACAGTGGCCACAAAGTGCGCCCCGCCACCCAAACTGTCCACTGCGCGTTCCGCCCGTCACACTGGCGTGGACGGTGTGAGGGCGGAACTTTTGTCGCCGACCGTCACACCTGGCTGTCGGGACCCCCACGTGGCGAAAACCATTCCACAAAATTGACACGTGGAAACCGGCGCTCCACAAAACACTCGTTGCATCCAACGGACGCGCCAACGAACGGGTCGGCCAACCACCCCATGCACGACGGTGCGGGTGGAACCTCGGACGTCGAGCGGGCGGATGTATGGCTGGAATAAAGGATGCGAGCCAATTCGGCCGCCGGAGCGCGTGCTGCATTGCTGTACACGCGAAAGTGGGCAAAAGTGGGCAACAGTGGCCAAAAGTGGGTGAGACGCGGTCAACCACCCCATGCACGACCGTGGGGTATGCTGGAATGAAGTATGCGCGCCAATTCGGCCGCCGGATGGTGTGTAGACGAATAAAGGATGTGGTCCAACAGAGTGCGCCCGCCAATTCGGCCGCCGTGGACGGTGTGAGGGCGGAACTTTTGGAGTCACACCTGGCTGTCGCGTGACACGTGGAAACCGGCGCTCCAACGGACGCGCCAACGAACGGGTCGGCACGGTTGCGAGCCAATTCGGCCGCCGGAGCGCGTGCTGCATTGCTGTACACGCGAAAGTGGGCAAAAGTGTGAGACGCGGTCAACCACCCCATGCACGACCGTGGGGGTCGAACCTCGGACATGGAGCGGGCGGATCTATGGCTGGAATGAAGTATGCGCGCCAACGCAAAAGTGGGCAAAAGTGGGAAAGTGGGCAAAAAGTGGGCAAACAGGGGGCCAAATTGGAACACAATTGGGCAATTGGGGCAAGAAGTTTCCAAAACTGCAAAGAAAATTGAGACGAAAGTCGCCAGAAAGTGGTCCAACAGTGGCCACAAAGTGCGCCCCGCCACCCAAACTGTCCACTGCGCGTTCCGCCCGTCACACTGGCGTGGACGGTGTGAGGGCGGAACTTTTGTCGCCGACCGTCACACCTGGCTGTCGGGACCCCCACGTGGCGAAAACCATTCCACAAAATTGACACGTGGAAACCGGCGCTCCACAAAACACTCGTTGCATCCAACGGACGCGCCAACGAACGGGTCGGCCAACCACCCCATGCACGACGGTGCGGGTGGAACCTCGGACGTCGAGCGGGCGGATGTATGGCTGGAATAAAGGATGCGAGCCAATTCGGCCGCCGGAGCGCGTGCTGCATTGCTGTACACGCGAAAGTGGGCAAAAGTGGGAAGGATCGGACATGGAGCGGGCGGATCTATGGCTGGAATGAAGTATGCGCGCCAATTCGGCCGCCGCGCCAAAAGTGGGTAGGAATTGGGCAATTGGGGGCGGCCAGAAAGTGGTCCAACAGTGGCCGCCGATGGCGAAAACCATTCCACAAAATTGACACGTGGAAACCGTGCAGCATCGCTGTAGACGCAAAAGTGGGCAAAAGTGGGCAAAAGTGGGCAAAAGTGGGTGAGACGCGGTGGGTGGAGCGGGCGGATCTATGGCTGGAATGAAGGAAGTGGGCAAAAAGTGGGCAAAAGTGGGAAGTGGGCAAAAAGTGGGCAAACAGGGGGCCAAATTGGACACAATTGGGCAATTGGGGGCAAGAAGTTTCCAAAACTGCAAAGAAAATTGAGACGAAAGTCGCCAGAAAGTGGTCCAACAGTGGCCACAAAGTGCGCCCCGCCACCCAAACTGTCCACTGCGCGTTCCGCCCGTCACACTGGCGTGGACGGTGTGAGGGCGGAACTTTTGTCGCCGACCGTCACACCTGGCTGTCGGGACCCCCAGAAACCGGCGCTCCACAAAACAACTGCACGACGGTGCGGGTTCCAAACACTGCAACCCCATGCACGACCGTGGGGGTCGAACCTCGGACAAGCGGGCGGAATTGACAATTGGGTGAAGTTTCCAAAACTGCAAAGAAAATTGAGTCGCCAGAAAGTGGTCCAACAGTGGCCACAAAGTGCGCCAGAAAACCATTCCACAAAATTGACACGTGGAAACCGGCGCTCCACAAAACACTCGTTGCATCCAACGGAAGTGGTCACGCGAAAGTGGGCAAAAGGGCAAGTGGGTGAGACGCGGTCAACCAGTCGGACATGGAGCGGGCGGATCTATGGCTGGAATGAAGTATGCGCGCCAATTCGGCCGCCGGATGGTGTGCAGCACTGTAGACGCAAAAGTGGGCAAAAGTGGGCAAAAGTGGGCAAAAGTGGGTAGGAAGTGGGCAAGAAGTGGGCAAAAAGTGGGCAAACAGGGGGCCAAATTGGTGCGCCCCGCCACCCAACTGTCCACTGCGCGTTCCGCCCGTCACACCGTGGACGGTGTGAGGGCGGAACTTTTGTCGCCACCGTCACACCTGGCTGTCGGGACCCCCACTGGTGACACGTGGACACCGGCGCAAAACACTCGTTGCATGACGCGCCAAAAGTGGGCAAAAGTGTATGGCAAAAGCGCGTGTGCATTGGTACACGCGAAAGTGGGAAGTGGGCAAAGTGGGAAGTGCGGCCTACCACCCCAACGACCGTGGGGGTCGAACCTCGGACATGATCTATGGCTGGAATGAAGGAAATTCGGCCGCCGGATCGTGTGCAGCATCGGGCGCAAAAGTGGGCAAAAGTGGGCAAAACAAAAGTGGGTAGGAAGTGGGCAATTGGGCAAACAGGGGGCAAATTGGACACAATTGGGCAAGCAAGTTTCCAAAACTGCAAAGAAAATTGAGACGAAAGTCGCCAGAAAGTGGTCCAACAGTGGCCACAAAGTGCGCCCCGCCACCCAAACTGTCCACTGCGCGTTCCGCCCGTCACACTGGCGTGGACGGTGTGAGGGCGGGGCGGTCAACCTGGCTGTCGGGACCCCCACGTGGTGACACGTGGCCGCTCCACAAAACACTCGTTGCATCCAACGGACGCGCCAACCGGGTGGCCAACCACCCCATGCACGACGGTGCGTGGAACCCGGACGTCAGCGGGCGTGGCTGGAATAAAGGATGTGAAATTCGGCCGCCAGCGCGTGCTGCATTGCACAAAATTGACACGTGGAAACCGGCGCTCCACAAAACACTCGTTGCATCCAACGGACGCGCCAACGAACGGGTCGGCCAACCACCCCATGCACGACGGTGCGGGTGGAACCTCGGACGTCGAGCGGGCGGATGTATGGCTGGAATAAAGGATGCGAGCCAATTCGGCCGCCGGAGCGCGTGCTGCATTGCTGTACACGCGAAAGTGGGCAAAAGTGGGCAACAGTGGCCAAAAGTGGGTGAGACGCGGTCAACCACCCCATGCACGACCGTGGGGGTCGAACCTCGGACATGGAGCGGGCGGATCTATGGCTGGAATGAAGTATGCGCGCCAATTCGGCCGCCGGATGGTGTGCAGCATCGCTGTAGACGCAAAAGTGGGCAAAAGTGGGCAAAAGTGGGCAAAAGTGGGTAGGAAGTGGGCAAGAAGTGGGCAAAAAGTGGGCAAACAGGGGGCCAAATTGGGACACAATTGGGCAATTGGGGGCAAGAAGTTTCCAAAACTGCAAAGAAAATTGAGACGAAAGTCGCCAGAAAGTGGTCCAACAGTGGCCACAAAGTGCGCCCCGCCACCCAAACTGTCCACTGCGCGTTCCGCCCGTCACACTGGCGTGGACGGTGTGAGGGCGGAACTTTTGTCGCCGACCGTCACACCTGGCTGTCGGGACCCCCACGTGGCGAAAACCATTCCACAAAATTGACACGTGGAAACCGGCGCTCCACAAAACACTCGTTGCATCCAACGGACGCGCCAACGAACGGGTCGGCCAACCACCCCATGCACGACGGTGCGGGTGGAACCTCGGACGTCGAGCGGGCGGATGTATGGCTGGAATAAAGGATGCGAGCCAATTCGGCCGCCGGAGCGCGTGCTGCATTGCTGTACACGCGAAAGTGGGCAAAAGTGGGCAACAGTGGCCAAAACCTGGCTGTCGGGTGAGACGCGGTCAACCACCCCATGCACGACCGTGGGGGTCGAAGCGGCGGATGTATGGCTGGAATAAAGGATGCGAGCGAATTCGGCCGCCGGAGCCCGTGCTGCATTGCGGCAAAAGTGGGCAAAAGTGGGCAACAGTGGGCAAAAGTGGGTGAGAGCGGCCGACGACCGCATGCACGACCGTGGGGGTCGAACCTCGGACATGGAGCGGGCGGATCTATTGCTGGAATGAAGGATGCGCGCCAATTTGGCCGCCGGATCGTGTGCAGCATCGCTGTAGACGCAAAAGTGGGCAAAAGTGGGCAAAAGTGGGCAAAAGTGGGTAGGAAGTGGGTAAGAAGTGGGCAAAAAGTGGGCAAAAAGGGGGCCAAATTGGGACACAAATGGGCAATTGGGGGCAAGAACTTTCCATAACTGCAAAGAAAATTGAGACGAAAGTCGCCAGAAAGTGGTCCAACAGTGGCCACAAAGTGCGGCAAACTGTCCACTGCGCGTTCCGCCCGTCACACTGGCGTGGACGGTGTGAGGGCGGAACTTTTGTCGCCGACCGTCACACCTGGCTGTCGGGACCCCCACGTGGCAAAAACCATTCCACAAAAGAAGTATGCCAAATTGGCAATTGGGCCAATTGCGGCGAAAGTCGCCGGAACAGTGCCACAACTGCAGTCGCTGTAGACACCAAACTGTCCACTGCGCGTTCCGCCCGTCACACTGGCGTGGACGGTGTGAGGGCGGAACTTTTGTCGCCGACCGTCACACCTGGCTGTCGGGACCCCCACGTGGCGAAAACCATTCCACAAAATTGACACGTGGAAACCGGCGCTCACAAAAACACTCGTTGCATCCAACGGACGCGCCAACAAACGGGTCGGCCAACCACCCCATGCACGACGGTGGCGGTGGAACCTCGGACGTCGAGCGGGCGGATGTATGGCTGGAATAAAGGATGCGAGCCAATTCGGCCGCCGGAGCGCGTGCTGCATTGCTGTACACGCGAAAGTGGGCAAAAGTGGGCAACAGTGGCCAAAAGTGGGTGAGACGCGGTCACCACCCCATGCACGACCGTGGGGGTCGAACCTCGGACATGGAGCGGGCGGATCTATGGCTGGAATGAAGTATGCGCGCCAATTCGGCCGCCGGATGGTGTGCAGCATCGCTGTAGACGCAAAAGTGGGCAAAAGTGGGCAAAAGTGGGCAAAAGTGGGTAGGAAGTGGGCAAGAAGTGGGCAAAAAGTGGGCAAACAGGGGGCCAAATTGGAACACAATTGGCAATTGGGGGCAAGAAGTTTCCAAAACTGCAAAGAAAATTGAGACGAAAGTCGCCAGAAAGTGGTCCAACAGTGGCCACAAAGTGCGCCCCGCCACCCAAACTGTCCACTGCGCGTTCCGCCCGTCACACTGGCGTGGACGGTGTGAGGGCGGAACTTTTGTCGCCGACCGTCACACCTGGCTGTCGGGACCCCCACGTGGCGAAAACCATTCCACAAAATTGACACGTGGAAACCGGCGCTCCACAAAACACTCGTTGCATCCAACGGACGCGCCAACGAACGGGTCGGCCAACCACCCCATGCACGACGGTGCGGGTGGAACCTCGGACGTCGAGCGGGCGGATGTATGGCTGGAATAAAGGATGCGAGCCAATTCGGCCGCCGGAGCGCGTGCTGCATTGCTGTACACGCGAAAGTGGGCAAAAGTGGGCAACAGTGGCCAAAAGTGGGTGAGACGCGGCACGACCGTGGGGGTCGAACCTCGGACATGGAGCGGGCGGATCTATGGCTGGAATGAAGTATGCGCGCCAATTCGGCCGCCGGATGGTGTGCAGCATCGCTGTAGACGCAAAAGTGGGCAAAAGTGGGCAAAAGTGGGCAAAAGTGGGTAGGAAGTGGGCAAGAAGTGGGCAAAAAGTGGGCAAACAGGGGGCCAAATTGGAACACAATTGGGCAATTGGGGGCAAGAAGTTTCCAAAACTGCAAAGAAAATTGAGGCGAAAGTCGCCAGAAAGTGGTCCAACAGTGGCCACAAAGTGCGCCCCGCCACCCAAACTGTCCACTGCGCGTTCCGCCCGTCACACTGGCGTGGACGGGTGAGGGCGGAACTTTTGTCGCCGACCGTCACACCTGGCTGTCGGGACCCCCACGTGGCGAAAACCATTCCACAAAATTGACACGTGGAAACCGGCGCTCCACAAAACACTCGTTGCATCCAACGGACGCGCCAACGAACGGGTCGGCCAACCACCCCATGCACGACGGTGCGGGTGGAACCTCGGACGTCGAGCGGGCGGATGTATGGCTGGAATAAAGGATGCGAGCCAATTCGGCCGCCGGAGCGCGTGCTGCATTGCTGTACACGCGAAAGTGGGCAAAAGTGGGCAACAGTGGCCAAAAGTGGGTGAGACGCGGTCAACCACCCCATGCACGACCGTGGGGGTCGAACCTCGGACATGGAGCGGGCGGATCTATGGCTGGAATGAAGTATGCGCGCCAATTCGGCCGCCGGATGGTGTGCAGCATCGCTGTAGACGCAAAAGTGGGCAAAAGTGGGCAAAAGTGGGCAAAAGTGGGTAGGAAGTGGGCAAGAAGTGGGCAAAAAGTGGGCAAACAGGGGGCCAAATTGGACACAATTGGGCAATTGGGGGCAAGAAGTTTCCAAAACTGCAAAGAAAATTGAGGCGAAAGTCGCCAGAAAGTGGTCCAACAGTGGCCACAAAGTGCGCCCCGCCACCCAAACTGTCCACTGCGCGTTCCGCCCGTCACACTGGCGTGGACGGTGTGAGGGCGGAACTTTTGTCGCCGACCGTCACACCTGGCTGTCGGGACCCCCACGTGGCGAAAACCATTCCACAAAATTGACACGTGGAAACCGGCGCTCCACAAAACACTCGTTGCATCCAACGGACGCGCCAACGAACGGGTCGGCCAACCACCCCATGCACGACGGTGCGGGTGGAACCTCGGACGTCGAGCGGGCGGATGTATGGCTGGAATAAAGGATGCGAGCCAATTCGGCCGCCGGAGCGCGTGCTGCATTGCTGTACACGCGAAAGTGGGCAAAAGTGGGCAACAGTGGCCAAAAGTGGGTGAGACGCGGTCAACCACCCCATGCACGACCGTGGGGGTCGAACCTCGGACATGGAGCGGGCGGATCTATGGCTGGAATGAAGTATGCGCGCCAATTCGGCCGCCGGATGGTGTGCAGCATCGCTGTAGACGCAAAAGTGGGCAAAAGTGGGCAAAAGTGGGCAAAAGTGGGTAGGAAGTGGGCAAGAAGTGGGCAAAAAGTGGGCAAACAGGGGGCCAAATTGGACACAATTGGGCAATTGGGGGCAAGAAGTTTCCAAAACTGCAAAGAAAATTGAGGCGAAAGTCGCCAGAAAGTCGCCAGAAAGGTCCAACAGTGGCCACAAAGTGCGCCCCGCCACCCAAACTGTCCACTGCGCGTTCCGCCCGTCACACTGGCGTGGACGGTGTGAGGGCGGAACTTTTGTCGCCGACCGTCACACCTGGCTGTCGGGACCCCCACGTGGCGAAAACCATTCCACAAAATTGACACGTGGAAACCGGCGCTCCACAAAACACTCGTTGCATCCAACGGACGCGCCAACGAACGGGTCGGCCAACCACCCCATGCACGACGGTGCGGGTGGAACCTCGGACGTCGAGCGGGCGGATGTATGGCTGGAATAAAGGATGCGAGCCAATTCGGCCGCCGGAGCGCGTGCTGCATTGCTGTACACGCGAAAGTGGGCAAAAGTGGGCAACAGTGGCCAAAAGTGGGTGAGACGCGGTCAACCACCCCATGCACGACCGTGGGGGTCGAACCTCGGACATGGAGCGGGCGGATCTATGGCTGGAATGAAGTATGCGCGCCAATTCGGCCGCCGGATGGTGTGCAGCATCGCTGTAGACGCAAAAGTGGGCAAAAGTGGGCAAAAGTGGGCAAAAGTGGGTAGGAAGTGGGCAAGAAGTGGGCAAAAAGTGGGCAAACAGGGGGCCAAATTGGAACACAATTGGGCAATTGGGGGCAAGAAGTTTCCAAAACTGCAAAGAAAATTGAGCGAAAGTCGCCAGAAAGTGGTCCAACAGTGGCCACAAAGTGCGCCCCGCCACCCAAACTGTCCACTGCGCGTTCCGCCCGTCACACTGGCGTGGACGGTGTGAGGGCGGAACTTTTGTCGCCGACCGTCACACCTGGCTGTCGGGACCCCCACGTGGCGAAAACCATTCCACAAAATTGACACGTGGAAACCGGCGCTCCACAAAACACTCGTTGCATCCAACGGACGCGCCAACGAACGGGTCGGCCAACCACCCCATGCACGACGGTGCGGGTGGAACCTCGGACGTCGAGCGGGCGGATGTATGGCTGGAATAAAGGATGCGAGCCAATTCGGCCGCCGGAGCGCGTGCTGCATTGCTGTACACGCGAAAGTGGGCAAAAGTGGGCAACAGTGGCCAAAAGTGGGTGAGACGCGGTCAACCACCCCATGCACGACCGTGGGGGTCGAACCTCGGACATGGAGCGGGCGGATCTATGGCTGGAATGAAGTATGCGCGCCAATTCGGCCGCCGGATGGTGTGCAGCATCGCTGTAGACGCAAAAGTGGGCAAAAGTGGGCAAAAGTGGGCAAAAGTGGGTAGGAAGTGGGCAAGAAGTGGGCAAAAAGTGGGCAAACAGGGGGCCAAATTGGACACAATTGGGCAATTGGGGGCAAGAAGTTTCCAAAACTGCAAAGAAAATTGAGCGAAAGTCGCCAGAAAGTGGTCCAACAGTGGCCACAAAGTGCGCCCCGCCACCCAAACTGTCCACTGCGCGTTCCGCCCGTCACACTGGCGTGGACGGTGTGAGGGCGGAACTTTTGTCGCCGACCGTCACACCTGGCTGTCGGGACCCCCACGTGGCGAAAACCATTCCACAAAATTGACACGTGGAAACCGGCGCTCCACAAAACACTCGTTGCATCCAACGGACGCGCCAACGAACGGGTCGGCCAACCACCCCATGCACGACGGTGCGGGTGGAACCTCGGACGTCGAGCGGGCGGATGTATGGCTGGAATAAAGGATGCGAGCCAATTCGGCCGCCGGAGCGCGTGCTGCATTGCTGTACACGCGAAAGTGGGCAAAAGTGGGCAACAGTGGCCAAAAGTGGGTGAGACGCGGTCAACCACCCCATGCACGACCGTGGGGGTCGAACCTCGGACATGGAGCGGGCGGATCTATGGCTGGAATGAAGTATGCGCGCCAATTCGGCCGCCGGATGGTGTGCAGCATCGCTGTAGACGCAAAAGTGGGCAAAAGTGGGCAAAAGTGGGCAAAAGTGGGTAGGAAGTGGGCAAGAAGTGGGCAAAAAGTGGGCAAACAGGGGGCCAAATTGGAACACAATTGGGCAATTGGGGGCAAGAAGTTTCCAAAACTGCAAAGAAAATTGAGGCGAAAGTCGCCAGAAAGTGGTCCAACAGTGGCCACAAAGTGCGCCCCGCCACCCAAACTGTCCACTGCGCGTTCCGCCCGTCACACTGGCGTGGACGGTGTGAGGGCGGAACTTTTGTCGCCGACCGTCACACCTGGCTGTCGGGACCCCCACGTGGCGAAAACCATTCCACAAAATTGACACGTGGAAACCGGCGCTCCACAAAACACTCGTTGCATCCAACGGACGCGCCAACGAACGGGTCGGCCAACCACCCCATGCACGACGGTGCGGGTGGAACCTCGGACGTCGAGCGGGCGGATGTATGGCTGGAATAAAGGATGCGAGCCAATTCGGCCGCCGGAGCGCGTGCTGCATTGCTGTACACGCGAAAGTGGGCAAAAGTGGGCAACAGTGGCCAAAAGTGGGTGAGACGCGGTCAACCACCCCATGCACGACCGTGGGGGTCGAACCTCGGACATGGAGCGGGCGGATCTATGGCTGGAATGAAGTATGCGCGCCAATTCGGCCGCCGGATGGTGTGCAGCATCGCTGTAGACGCAAAAGTGGGCAAAAGTGGGCAAAAGTGGGCAAAAGTGGGTAGGAAGTGGGCAAGAAGTGGGCAAAAAGTGGGCAAACAGGGGCCAAATTGGGACACAATTGGGCAATTGGGGGCAAGAAGTTTCCAAAACTGCAAAGAAAATTGAGACGAAAGTCGCCAGAAAGTGGTCCAACAGTGGCCACAAAGTGCGCCCCGCCACCCAAACTGTCCACTGCGCGTTCCGCCCGTCACACTGGCGTGGACGGTGTGAGGGCGGAACTTTTGTCGCCGACCGTCACACCTGGCTGTCGGGACCCCCACGTGGCGAAAACCATTCCACAAAATTGACACGTGGAAACCGGCGCTCCACAAAACACTCGTTGCATCCAACGGACGCGCCAACGAACGGGTCGGCCAACCACCCCATGCACGACGGTGCGGGTGGAACCTCGGACGTCGAGCGGGCGGATGTATGGCTGGAATAAAGGATGCGAGCCAATTCGGCCGCCGGAGCGCGTGCTGCATTGCTGTACACGCGAAAGGGCAAAAGTGGGCAACAGTGGCCAAAAGTGGGTGAGACGCGGTCAACCACCCCATGCACGACCGTGGGGGTCGAACCTCGGACATGGAGCGGGCGGATCTATGGCTGGAATGAAGTATGCGCGCCAATTCGGCCGCCGGATGGTGTGCAGCATCGCTGTAGACGCAAAAAGTGGGCAAAAGTGGGCAAAAGTGGGCAAAAGTGGGTAGGAAGTGGGCAAGAAGTGGGCAAAAAGTGGGCAAACAGGGGGCCAAATTGGAACACAATTGGGCAATTGGGGCAAGAAGTTTCCAAAACTGCAAAGAAAATTGAGGCGAAAGTCGCCAGAAAGTGGTCCAACAGTGGCCACAAAGTGCGCCCCGCCACCCAAACTGTCCACTGCGCGTTCCGCCCGTCACACTGGCGTGGACGGTGTGAGGGCGGAA
>SDUX01000071.1:147977-164969 GCA_008729055.1 Pyropia haitanensis
ACGGGTCGGCCAACCACCCCATGCACGACGGTGCGGGTGGAACCTCGGACGTCGAGCGGGCGGATGTATGGCTGGAATAAAGGATGCGAGCCAATTCGGCCGCCGGAGCGCGTGCTGCATTGCTGTACACGCGAAAGTGGGCAAAAGTGGGCAACAGTGGCCAAAAGTGGGTGAGACGCGGTCAACCACCCATGCACGACCGTGGGGGGTCGAACCTCGGACATGGAGCGGGCGGATCTATGGCTGGAATGAAGTATGCGCGCCAATTCGGCCGCCGGATGGTGTGCAGCATCGCTGTAGACGCAAAAGTGGGCAAAAGTGGGCAAAAGTGTGGCAAAAGTGGTAGGAAGTGGGCAAGAAGTGGGCAAAAAGTGGGCAAACAGGGGGCCAAATTGGGACACAATTGGGCAATTGGGGCAAGAAGTTTCCAAAACTGCAAAGAAAATTGAGACGAAAGTCGCCAGAAAGTGGTCCAACAGTGGCCACAAAGTGCGCCCCGCCACCCAAACTGTCCACTGCGCGTTCCGCCCGTCACACTGGCGTGGACGGTGTGAGGGCGGAACTTTGTCGCCGACCGTCACACCTGGCTGTCGGGACCCCCACGTGGCGAAAACCATTCCACAAAATTGACACGTGGAAACCGGCGCTCCACAAAACACTCGTTGCATCCAACGGACGCGCCAACAAACGGGTCGGCCAACCACCCCATGCACGACGGTGCGGGTGGAACCTCGGACGTGGAGCGGGCGGATCTATGGCTGGAATGAAGTATGCGCGCCAATTCGGCCGCCGGATGGTGTGCAGCATCGCTGTAGACGCAAAAGTGGGCAAAAGTGGGCAAAAGTGGGCAAAAGTGGGTAGGAAGTGGGCAAGAAGTGGGCAAAAAGTGGGCAAACAGGGGGCCAAATTGGAGCACAATTGGGCAATTGGGGGCAAGAAGTTTCCAAAACTGCAAAGAAAATTGAGGCGAAAGTCGCCAGAAAGTGGTCCAACAGTGGCCACAAAGTGCGCCCCGCCACCCAAACTGTCCACTGCGCGTTCCGCCCGTCACACTGGCGTGGACGGTGTGAGGGCGGAACTTTTGTCGCCGACCGTCACACCTGGCTGTCGGGACCCCCACGTGGCGAAAACCATTCCACAAAATTGACACGTGGAAACCGGCGCTCCACAAAACACTCGTTGCATCCAACGGACGCGCCAACGAACGGGTCGGCCAACCACCCCATGCACGACGGTGCGGGTGGAACCTCGGACGTCGAGCGGGCGGATGTATGGCTGGAATAAAGGATGCGAGCCAATTCGGCCGCCGGAGCGCGTGCTGCATTGCTGTACACGCGAAAGTGGGCAAAAGTGGGCAACAGTGGCCAAAAGTGGGTGAGACGCGGTCAACCACCCCATGCACGACCGTGGGGGTCGAACCTCGGACATGGAGCGGGCGGATCTATGGCTGGAATGAAGTATGCGCGCCAATTCGGCCGCCGGATGGTGTGCAGCATCGCTGTAGACGCAAAAGTGGGGCAAAAGTGGGCAAAAGTGGGCAAAAGTGGGTAGGAAGTGGGCAAGAAGTGGGCAAAAAGTGGGCAAACAGGGGGCCAAATTGGGACACAATTGGCAATTGGGGGCAAGAAGTTTCCAAAACTGCAAAGAAAATTGAGACGAAAGTCGCCAGAAAGTGGTCCAACAGTGGCCACAAAGTGCGCCCCGCCACCCAAACTGTCCACTGCGCGTTCCGCCCGTCACACTGGCGTGGACGGTGTGAGGGCGGAACTTTTGTCGCCGACCGTCACACCTGGCTGTCGGGACCCCCACGTGGCGAAAACCATTCCACAAAATTGACACGTGGAAACCGGCGCTCCACAAAACACTCGTTGCATCCAACGGACGCGCCAACGAACGGGTCGGCCAACCACCCCATGCACGACGGTGCGGGTGGAACCTCGGACGTCGAGCGGGCGGATGTATGGCTGGAATAAAGGATGCGAGCCAATTCGGCCGCCGGAGCGCGTGCTGCATTGCTGTACACGCGAAAGTGGGCAAAAGTGGGCAACAGTGGCCAAAAGTGGGTGAGACGCGGTCAACCACCCCATGCACGACCGTGGGGGTCGAACCTCGGACATGGAGCGGGCGGATCTATGGCTGGAATGAAGTATGCGCGCCAATTCGGCCGCCGGATGGTGTGCAGCATCGCTGTAGACGCAAAAGTGGGCAAAGTGGGCAAAAGTGGGCAAAAGTGGGTAGGAAGTGGGCAAGAAGTGGGCAAAAAGTGGGCAAAACAGGGGGCCAAATTGGACACAATTGGGCAATTGGGGGCAAGAAGTTTCCAAAACTGCAAAGAAAATTGAGACGAAAGTCGCCAGAAAGTGGTCCAACAGTGGCCACAAAGTGCGCCCCGCCACCCAAACTGTCCACTGCGCGTTCCGCCCGTCACACTGGCGTGGACGGTGTGAGGGCGGAACTTTTGTCGCCGACCGTCACACCTGGCTGTCGGGACCCCCACGTGGCGAAAACCATTCCACAAAATTGACACGTGGAAACCGGCGCTCCACAAAACACTCGTTGCATCCAACGGACGCGCCAACGAACGGGTCGGCCAACCACCCCATGCACGACGGTGCGGGTGGAACCTCGGACGTCGAGCGGCGGATGTATGGCTGGAATAAAGGATGCGAGCCAATTCGGCCGCCGGAGCGCGTGCTGCATTGCTGTACGCATGTATGGAAAGTGGGGCAGGAAAGTGGGCCAATTCGGCCAAAGCGCGTGCTGCATTGCTGTACACGCGAAAGTGGGCAAAAGTGGGCAACAGTGGCCAAAAGTGGGTGAGACGCGGTCAACCACCCCATGCACGACCGTGGGGGTCGAACCTCGGACATGGAGCGGGCGGATCTATGGCTGGAATGAAGTATGCGCGCCAATTCGGCCGCCGGATGGTGTGCAGCATCGCTGTAGACGCAAAAGTGGGCAAAAGTGGGCAAAAGTGGGCAAAAGTGGGTAGGAAGTGGGCAAGAAGTGGGCAAAAAGTGGGCAAACAGGGGGCCAAATTGGGACACAATTGGGCAATTGGGGGCAAGAAGTTTCCAAAACTGCAAAGAAAATTGAGACGAAAGTCGCCAGAAAGTGGTCCAACAGTGGCCACAAAGTGCGCCCCGCCACCCAAACTGTCCACTGCGCGTTCCGCCCGTCACACTGGCGTGGACGGTGTGAGGGCGGAACTTTTGTCGCCGACCGTCACACCTGGCTGTCGGGACCCCCACGTGGCGAAAACCATTCCACAAAATTGACACGTGGAAACCGGCGCTCCACAAAACACTCGTTGCATCCAACGGACGCGCCAACGAACGGGTCGGCCAACCACCCCATGCACGACGGTGCGGGTGGAACCTCGGACGTCGAGCGGGCGGATGTATGGCTGGAATAAAGGATGCGAGCCAATTCGGCCGCCGGAGCGCGTGCTGCATTGCTGTACACGCGAAAGTGGGCAAAAGTGGGCAACAGTGGCCAAAAGTGGGTGAGACGCGGTCAACCACCCCATGCACGACCGTGGGGGTCGAACCTCGGACATGGAGCGGGCGGATCTATGGCTGGAATGAAGTATGCGCGCCAATTCGGCCGCCGGATGGTGTGCAGCATCGCTGTAGACGCAAAAGTGGGCAAAAGTGGGCAAAAGTGGGCAAAAGTGGGTAGGAAGTGGGCAAGAAGTGGGCAAAAAGTGGGCAAACAGGGGCCAAATTGGAACACAATTGGGCAATTGGGGGCAAGAAGTTTCCAAAACTGCAAAGAAAATTGAGACGAAAGTCGCCAGAAAGTGGTCCAACAGTGGCCACAAAGTGCGCCCCGCCACCCAAACTGTCCACTGCGCGTTCCGCCCGTCACACTGGCGTGGACGGTGTGAGGGCGGAACTTTTGTCGCCGACCGTCACACCTGGCTGTCGGGACCCCCACGTGGCGAAAACCATTCCACAAAATTGACACGTGGAAACCGGCGCTCCACAAAACACTCGTTGCATCCAACGGACGCGCCAACGAACGGGTCGGCCAACCACCCCATGCACGACGGTGCGGGTGGAACCTCGGACGTCGAGCGGGCGGATGTATGGCTGGAATAAAGGATGCGAGCCAATTCGGCCGCCGGAGCGCGTGCTGCATTGCTGTACACGCGAAAGTGGGCAAAAGTGGGCAACAGTGGCCAAAAGTGGGTGAGACGCGGTCAACCACCCCATGCACGACCGTGGGGGTCGAACCTCGGACATGGAGCGGGGCGGATCTATGGCTGGAATGAAGTATGCGCGCCAATTCGGCCGCCGGATGGTGTGCAGCATCGCTGTAGACGCAAAAGTGGGCAAAAGTGGGCAAAAGTGGGCAAAAGTGGGTAGGAAGTGGGCAAGAAGTGGGCAAAAAGTGGGCAAACAGGGGCCAAATTGGAACACAATTGGGCAATTGGGGGCAAGAAGTTTCCAAAACTGCAAAGAAAATTGAGACGAAAGTCGCCAGAAAGTGGTCCAACAGTGGCCACAAAGTGCGCCCCGCCACCCAAACTGTCCACTGCGCGTTCCGCCCGTCACACTGGCGTGGACGGTGTGAGGGCGGAACTTTTGTCGCCGACCGTCACACCTGGCTGTCGGGACCCCCACGTGGCGAAAACCATTCCACAAAATTGACACGTGGAAACCGGCGCTCCACAAAACACTCGTTGCATCCAACGGACGCGCCAACGAAACGGGTCGGCCAACCACCCCATGCACGACGGTGCGGGTGGAACCTCGGACGTCGAGCGGGCGGATGTATGGCTGGAATAAAGGATGCGAGCCAATTCGGCCGCCGGAGCGCGTGCTGCATTGCTGTACACGCGAAAGTGGGCAAAAGTGGGCAACAGTGGCCAAAAGTGGGTGAGACGCGGTCAACCACCCCATGCACGACCGTGGGGGTCGAACCTCGGACATGGAGCGGCGGATCTATGGCTGGAATGAAGTATGCGCGCCAATTCGGCCGCCGGATGGTGTGCAGCATCGCTGTAGACGCAAAAGTGGGCAAAAGTGGGCAAAAGTGGGCAAAAGTGGGTAGGAAGTGGGCAAGAAGTGGGCAAAAAGTGGGCAAACAGGGGGCCAAATTGGACACAATTGGGCAATTGGGGGCAAGAAGTTTCCAAAACTGCAAAGAAAATTGAGGCGAAAGTCGCCAGAAAGTGGTCCAACAGTGGCCACAAAGTGCGCCCCGCCACCCAAAACTGTCCACTGCGCGTTCCGCCCGTCACACTGGCGTGGACGGTGTGAGGGCGGAACTTTTGTCGCCGACCGTCACACCTGGCTGTCGGGACCCCCACGTGGCGAAAACCATTCCACAAAATTGACACGTGGAAACCGGCGCTCCACAAAACACTCGTTGCATCCAACGGACGCGCCAACGAACGGGTCGGCCAACCACCCCATGCACGACGGTGCGGGTGGAACCTCGGACGTCGAGCGGGCGGATGTATGGCTGGAATAAAGGATGCGAGCCAATTCGGCCGCCGGAGCGCGTGCTGCATTGCTGTACACGCGAAAGTGGGCAAAAGTGGGCAACAGTGGCCAAAAGTGGGTGAGACGCGGTCAACCACCCCATGCACGACCGTGGGGGTCGAACCTCGGACATGGAGCGGGCGGATCTATGGCTGGAATGAAGTATGCGCGCCAATTCGGCCGCCGGATGGTGTGCAGCATCGCTGTAGACGCAAAAGTGGGCAAAAGTGGGCAAAAGTGGGCAAAAGTGGGTAGGAAGTGGGCAAGAAGTGGGCAAAAAGTGGGCAAACAGGGGGCCAAATTGGAGCACAATTGGGCAATTGGGGGCAAGAAGTTTCCAAAACTGCAAAGAAAATTGAGGCGAAAGTCGCCAGAAAGTGGTCCAACAGTGGCCACAAAGTGCGCCCGCCACCCAAACTGTCCACTGCGCGTTCCGCCCGTCACACTGGCGTGGACGGTGTGAGGGCGGAACTTTTGTCGCCGACCGTCACACCTGGCTGTCGGGACCCCCACGTGGCGAAAACCATTCCACAAAATTGACACGTGGAAACCGGCGCTCCACAAAACACTCGTTGCATCCAACGGACGCGCCAACGAACGGGTCGGCCAACCACCCATGCACGACGGTGCGGGTGGAACCTCGGACGTCGAGCGGGCGGATGTATGGCTGGAATAAAGGATGCGAGCCAATTCGGCCGCCGGAGCGCGTGCTGCATTGCTGTACACGCGAAAGTGGGCAAAAGTGGGCAACAGTGGCCAAAAGTGGGTGAGACGCGGTCACCACCCATGCACGACCGTGGGGGTCGAACCTCGGACATGGAGCGGGCGGATCTATGGCTGGAATGAAGTATGCGCGCCAATTCGGCCGCCGGATGGTGTGCAGCATCGCTGTAGACGCAAAAGTGGGCAAAAGTGGGCAAAAGTGGGCAAAAGTGGGTAGGAAGTGGGCAAGAAGTGGGCAAAAAGTGGGCAAACAGGGGGCCAAATTGGAGCACAATTGGGCAATTGGGGGCAAGAAGTTTCCAAAACTGCAAAGAAAATTGAGGCGAAAGTCGCCAGAAAGTGGTCCAACAGTGGCCACAAAGTGCGCGCCCGCCACCCAAACTGTCCACTGCGCGTTCCGCCCGTCACACTGGCGTGGACGGTGTGAGGGCGGAACTTTTGTCGCCGACCGTCACACCTGGCTGTCGGGACCCCCACGTGGCGAAAACCATTCCACAAAATTGACACGTGGAAACCGGCGCTCCACAAAACACTCGTTGCATCCAACGGACGCGCCAACGAACGGGTCGGCCAACCACCCCATGCACGACGGTGCGGGTGGAACCTCGGACGTCGAGCGGGCGGATGTATGGCTGGAATAAAGGATGCGAGCCAATTCGGCCGCCGGAGCGCGTGCTGCATTGCTGTACACGCGAAAGTGGGCAAAAGTGGGCAACAGTGGCCAAAAGTGGGTGAGACGCGGTCAACCACCCATGCACGACCGTGGGGGTCGAACCTCGACATGGAGCGGGCGGATCTATGGCTGGAATGAAGTATGCGCGCCAATTCGGCCGCCGGATGGTGTGCAGCATCGCTGTAGACGCAAAAAGTGGGCAAAAGTGGGCAAAAGTGGGCAAAAGTGGGTAGGAAGTGGGCAAGAAGTGGGCAAAAAGTGGGCAAACAGGGGGCCAAATTGGGACACAATTGGGCAATTGGGGGCAAGAAGTGCACGACCGTGGGGGTCGAACCTCGGACATGGAGCGGGCGGATCTATGGCTGGAATGAAGTATGCGCGCCAATTCGGCCGCCGGATGGTGTGCAGCATCGCTGTAGACGCAAAAGTGGGCAAAAGTGGGCAAAAGTGGGCAAAAGTGGGTAGGAAGTGGGCAAGAAGTGGGCAAAAAGTGGGCAAACAGGGGGCCAAATTGGCACAATTGGGCAATTGGGGCAAGAAGTTTCCAAAACTGCAAAGAAAATTGAGCGAAAGTCGCCAGAAAGTGGTCCAACAGTGGCCACAAAGTGCGCCCCGCACCCAAACTGTCCACTGCGCGTTCCGCCCGTCACACTGGCGTGGACGGTGTGAGGGCGGAACTTTTGTCGCCGACCGTCACACCTGGCTGTCGGGACCCCCACGTGGCGAAAACCATTCCACAAAATTGACACGTGGAAACCGGCGCTCCACAAAACACTCGTTGCATCCAACGGACGCGCCAACGAACGGGTCGGCCAACCACCCCATGCACGACGGTGCGGGTGGAACCTCGGACGTCGAGCGGGCGGATGTATGGCTGGAATAAAGGATGCGAGCCAATTCGGCCGCCGGAGCGCGTGCTGCATTGCTGTACACGCGAAAGTGGGCAAAAGTGGGCAACAGTGGCCAAAAGTGGGTGAGACGCGGTCAACCACCCCATGCACGACCGTGGGGGTCGAACCTCGGACATGGAGCGGGCGGATCTATGGCTGGAATGAAGTATGCGCGCCAATTCGGCCGCCGGATGGTGTGCAGCATCGCTGTAGACGCAAAAGTGGGCAAAAGTGGGCAAAAGTGGGCAAAAGTGGGTAGGAAGTGGGCAAGAAGTGGGCAAAAAGTGGGCAAACAGGGGGCCAAATTGGGACACAATTGGGCAATTGGGGGCAAGAAGTTTCCAAAACTGCAAAGAAAATTGAGACGAAAGTCGCCAGAAAGTGGTCCAACAGTGGCCACAAAGTGCGCCCCGCCACCCAAACTGTCCACTGCGCGTTCCGCCCGTCACACTGGCGTGGACGGTGTGAGGGCGGAACTTTTGTCGCCGACCGTCACACCTGGCTGTCGGGACCCCCACGTGGCGAAAACCATTCCACAAAATTGACACGTGGAAACCGGCGCTCCACAAAACACTCGTTGCATCCAACGGACGCGCCAACGAACGGGTCGGCCAACCACCCCATGCACGACGGTGCGGGTGGAACCTCGGACGTCGAGCGGGCGGATGTATGGCTGGAATAAAGGATGCGAGCCAATTCGGCCGCCGGAGCGCGTGCTGCATTGCTGTACACGCGAAAGTGGGCAAAAGTGGGCAACAGTGGCCAAAAGTGGGTGAGACGCGGTCAACCACCCCATGCACGACCGTGGGGGTCGAACCTCGGACATGGAGCGGGCGGATCTATGGCTGGAATGAAGTATGCGCGCCAATTCGGCCGCCGGATGGTGTGCAGCATCGCTGTAGACGCAAAAGTGGGCAAAAGTGGGCAAAAGTGGGCAAAAGTGGGTAGGAAGTGGGCAAGAAGTGGGCAAAAAGTGGGCAAACAGGGGGCCAAATTGGAGCACAATTGGGCAATTGGGGGCAAGAAGTTTCCAAAACTGCAAAGAAAATTGAGGCGAAAGTCGCCAGAAAGTGGTCCAACAGTGGCCACAAAGTGCGCCCCGCCACCCAAACTGTCCACTGCGCGTTCCGCCCGTCACACTGGCGTGGACGGTGTGAGGGCGGAACTTTTGTCGCCGACCGTCACACCTGGCTGTCGGGACCCCCACGTGGCGAAAACCATTCCACAAAATTGACACGTGGAAACCGGCGCTCCACAAAACACTCGTTGCATCCAACGGACGCGCCAACGAACGGGTCGGCCAACCACCCCATGCACGACGGTGCGGGTGGAACCTCGGACGTCGAGCGGGCGGATGTATGGCTGGAATAAAGGATGCGAGCCAATTCGGCCGCCGGAGCGCGTGCTGCATTGCTGTACACGCGAAAGTGGGCAAAAGTGGGCAACAGTGGCCAAAAGTGGGTGAGACGCGGTCAACCACCCCATGCACGACCGTGGGGGTCGAACCTCGGACATGGAGCGGGCGGATCTATGGCTGGAATGAAGTATGCGCGCCAATTCGGCCGCCGGATGGTGTGCAGCATCGCTGTAGACGCAAAAGTGGGCAAAAGTGGGCAAAAGTGGGCAAAAGTGGGTAGGAAGTGGGCAAGAAGTGGGCAAAAAGTGGGCAAACAGGGGGCCAAATTGGGACACAATTGGGCAATTGGGGGCAAGAAGTTTCCAAAACTGCAAAGAAAATTGAGACGAAAGTCGCCAGAAAGTGGTCCAACAGTGGCCACAAAGTGCGCCCCGCCACCCAAACTGTCCACTGCGCGTTCCGCCCGTCACACTGGCGTGGACGGTGTGAGGGCGGAACTTTTGTCGCCGACCGTCACACCTGGCTGTCGGGACCCCACGTGGCGAAAACCATTCCACAAAATTGACACGTGGAAACCGGCGCTCCACAAAACACTCGTTGCATCCAACGGACGCGCCAACAAACGGGTCGGCCAACCACCCATGCACGACGGTGCGGGTGGAACCTCGGACGTCGAGCGGGCGGATGTATGGCTGGAATAAAGGATGCGAGCCAATTCGGCCGCCGGATGGTGTGCAGCATCGCTGTAGACGCAAAGTGGGCAAAAGTGGGCAAAAGTGGGCAAAAGTGGGTAGGAAGTGGGCAAGAAGTGGGCAAAAAGTGGGCAAACAGGGGGCCAAATTGGACACAATTGGGCAATTGGGGGCAAGAAGTTTCCAAAACTGCAAAGAAAATTGAGGCGAAAGTCGCCAGAAAGTGGTCCAACAGTGGCCACAAAGTGCGCCCCGCCACCCAAACTGTCCACTGCGCGTTCCGCCCGTCACACTGGCGTGGACGGTGTGAGGGCGGAACTTTTGTCGCCGACCGTCACACCTGGCTGTCGGGACCCCCACGTGGCGAAAACCATTCCACAAAATTGACACGTGGAAACCGGCGCTCCACAAAACACTCGTTGCATCCAACGGACGCGCCAACGAACGGGTCGGCCAACCACCCCATGCACGACGGTGCGGGTGGAACCTCGGACGTCGAGCGGGCGGATGTATGGCTGGAATAAAGGATGCGAGCCAATTCGGCCGCCGGAGCGCGTGCTGCATTGCTGTACACGCGAAAGTGGGCAAAAGTGGGCAACAGTGGCCAAAAGTGGGTGAGACGCGGTCAACCACCCCATGCACGACCGTGGGGGTCGAACCTCGGACATGGAGCGGGCGGATCTATGGCTGGAATGAAGTATGCGCGCCAATTCGGCCGCCGGATGGTGTGCAGCATCGCTGTAGACGCAAAAGTGGGCAAAAGTGGGCAAAAGTGGGCAAAAGTGGGTAGGAAGTGGGCAAGAAGTGGGCAAAAAGTGGGCAAACAGGGGGCCAAATTGGAACACAATTGGGCAATTGGGGGCAAGAAGTTTCCAAAACTGCAAAGAAAATTGAGGCGAAAGTCGCCAGAAAGTGGTCCAACAGTGGCCACAAAGTGCGCCCGCCACCCAAACTGTCCACTGCGCGTTCCGCCCGTCACACTGGCGTGGACGGTGTGAGGGCGGAACTTTTGTCGCCGACCGTCACACCTGGCTGTCGGGACCCCCACGTGGCGAAAACCATTCCACAAAATTGACACGTGGAAACCGGCGCTCCACAAAACACTCGTTGCATCCAACGGACGCGCCAACGAACGGGTCGGCCAACCACCCCATGCACGACGGTGCGGGTGGAACCTCGGACGTCGAGCGGGCGGATGTATGGCTGGAATAAAGGATGCGAGCCAATTCGGCCGCCGGAGCGCGTGCTGCATTGCTGTACACGCGAAAGTGGGCAAAAGTGGGCAACAGTGGCCAAAAGTGGGTGAGACGCGGTCAACCACCCCATGCACGACCGTGGGGGTCGAACCTCGGACATGGAGCGGGCGGATCTATGGCTGGAATGAAGTATGCGCGCCAATTCGGCCGCCGGATGGTGTGCAGCATCGCTGTAGACGCAAAAGTGGGCAAAAGTGGGCAAAAGTGGGCAAAAGTGGGTAGGAAGTGGGCAAGAAGTGGGCAAAAAGTGGGCAAACAGGGGGCCAAATTGGAACACAATTGGGCAATTGGGGGCAAGAAGTTTCCAAAACTGCAAAGAAAATTGAGACGAAAGTCGCCAGAAAGTGGTCCAACAGTGGCCACAAAGTGCGCCCCGCCACCCAAACTGTCCACTGCGCGTTCCGCCCGTCACACTGGCGTGGACGGTGTGAGGGCGGAACTTTTGTCGCCGACCGTCACACCTGGCTGTCGGGACCCCCACGTGGCGAAAACCATTCCACAAAATTGACACGTGGAAACCGGCGCTCCACAAAACACTCGTTGCATCCAACGGACGCGCCAACAAACGGGTCGGCCAACCACCCCATGCACGACGGTGCGGGTGGAACCTCGGACGTCGAGCGGGCGGATGTATGGCTGGAATAAGGATGCGCGCCAATTCGGCCGCCGGATGGTGTGCAGCATCGCTGTAGACGCAAAAGTGGGCAAAAGTGGGCAAAAGTGGGCAAAAGTGGGTAGGAAGTGGGCAAGAAGTGGGCAAAAAGTGGGCAAACAGGGGGCCAAATTGGACACAATTGGGCAATTGGGGGCAAGAAGTTTCCAAAACTGCAAAGAAAATTGAGGCGAAAGTCGCCAGAAAGTGGTCCAACAGTGGCCACAAAGTGCGCCCCGCCACCCAAACTGTCCACTGCGCGTTCCGCCCGTCACACTGGCGTGGACGGTGTGAGGGCGGAACTTTTGTCGCCGACCGTCACACCTGGCTGTCGGGACCCCCACGTGGCGAAAACCATTCCACAAAATTGACACGTGGAAACCGGCGCTCCACAAAACACTCGTTGCATCCAACGGACGCGCCAACGAACGGGTCGGCCAACCACCCCATGCACGACGGTGCGGGTGGAACCTCGGACGTCGAGCGGGCGGATGTATGGCTGGAATAAAGGATGCGAGCCAATTCGGCCGCCGGAGCGCGTGCTGCATTGCTGTACACGCGAAAGTGGGCAAAAGTGGGCAACAGTGGCCAAAAGTGGGTGAGACGCGGTCAACCACCCCATGCACGACCGTGGGGGTCGAACCTCGGACATGGAGCGGGCGGATCTATGGCTGGAATGAAGTATGCGCGCCAATTCGGCCGCCGGATGGTGTGCAGCATCGCTGTAGACGCAAAAGTGGGCAAAAGTGGGCAAAAGTGGGCAAAAGTGGGTAGGAAGTGGGCAAGAAGTGGGCAAAAAGTGGGCAAACAGGGGGCCAAATTGGGACACAATTGGGCAATTGGGGGCAAGAAGTTTCCAAAACTGCAAAGAAAATTGAGGCGAAAGTCGCCAGAAAGTGGTCCAACAGTGGCCACAAAGTGCGCCCCGCCACCCAAACTGTCCACTGCGCGTTCCGCCCGTCACACTGGCGTGGACGGTGTGAGGGCGGAACTTTTGTCGCCGACCGTCACACCTGGCTGTCGGGACCCCCACGTGGCGAAAACCATTCCACAAAATTGACACGTGGAAACCGGCGCTCCACAAAACACTCGTTGCATCCAACGGACGCGCCAACGAACGGGTCGGCCAACCACCCCATGCACGACGGTGCGGGTGGAACCTCGGACGTCGAGCGGGCGGATGTATGGCTGGAATAAAGGATGCGAGCCAATTCGGCCGCCGGAGCGCGTGCTGCATTGCTGTACACGCGAAAGTGGGCAAAAGTGGGCAACAGTGGCCAAAAGTGGGTGAGACGCGGTCAACCACCCCATGCACGACCGTGGGGGTCGAACCTCGGACATGGAGCGGGCGGATCTATGGCTGGAATGAAGTATGCGCGCCAATTCGGCCGCCGGATGGTGTGCAGCATCGCTGTAGACGCAAAAGTGGGCAAAAGTGGGCAAAAGTGGGCAAAAGTGGGTAGGAAGTGGGCAAGAAGTGGGCAAAAAGTGGGCAAACAGGGGGCCAAATTGGACACAATTGGGCAATTGGGGGCAAGAAGTTTCCAAAACTGCAAAGAAAATTGAGACGAAAGTCGCCAGAAAGTGGTCCAACAGTGGCCACAAAGTGCGCCCCGCCACCCAAACTGTCCACTGCGCGTTCCGCCCGTCACACTGGCGTGGACGGTGTGAGGGCGGAACTTTTGTCGCCGACCGTCACACCTGGCTGTCGGGACCCCCACGTGGCGAAAACCATTCCACAAAATTGACACGTGGAAACCGGCGCTCCACAAAACACTCGTTGCATCCAACGGACGCGCCAACGAACGGGTCGGCCAACCACCCCATGCACGACGGTGCGGGTGGAACCTCGGACGTCGAGCGGGCGGATGTATGGCTGGAATAAAGGATGCGAGCCAATTCGGCCGCCGGAGCGCGTGCTGCATTGCTGTACACGCGAAAGTGGGCAAAAGTGGGCAACAGTGGCCAAAAGTGGGTGAGACGCGGTCAACCACCCCATGCACGACCGTGGGGGTCGAACCTCGGACATGGAGCGGGCGGATCTATGGCTGGAATGAAGTATGCGCGCCAATTCGGCCGCCGGATGGTGTGCAGCATCGCTGTAGACGCAAAAGTGGGCAAAAGTGGGCAAAAGTGGGCAAAAGTGGGTAGGAAGTGGGCAAGAAGTGGGCAAAAAGTGGGCAAACAGGGGGCCAAATTGGGACACAATTGGGCAATTGGGGGCAAGAAGTTTCCAAAACTGCAAAGAAAATTGAGACGAAAGTCGCCAGAAAGTGGTCCAACAGTGGCCACAAAGTGCGCCCCGCCACCCAAACTGTCCACTGCGCGTTCCGCCCGTCACACTGGCGTGGACGGTGTGAGGGCGGAACTTTTGTCGCCGACCGTCACACCTGGCTGTCGGGACCCCCACGTGGCGAAAACCATTCCACAAAATTGACACGTGGAAACCGGCGCTCCACAAAACACTCGTTGCATCCAACGGACGCGCCAACGAACGGGTCGGCCAACCACCCCATGCACGACGGTGCGGGTGGAACCTCGGACGTCGAGCGGGCGGATGTATGGCTGGAATAAAGGATGCGAGCCAATTCGGCCGCCGGAGCGCGTGCTGCATTGCTGTACACGCGAAAGTGGGCAAAAGTGGGCAACAGTGGCCAAAAGTGGGTGAGACGCGGTCAACCACCCCATGCACGACCGTGGGGGTCGAACCTCGGACATGGAGCGGGCGGATCTATGGCTGGAATGAAGTATGCGCGCCAATTCGGCCGCCGGATGGTGTGCAGCATCGCTGTAGACGCAAAAGTGGGCAAAAGTGGGCAAAAGTGGGCAAAAGTGGGTAGGAAGTGGGCAAGAAGTGGGCAAAAAGTGGGCAAACAGGGGGCCAAATTGGGACACAATTGGGCAATTGGGGGCAAGAAGTTTCCAAAACTGCAAAGAAAATTGAGACGAAAGTCGCCAGAAAGTGGTCCAACAGTGGCCACAAAGTGCGCCCCGCCACCCAAACTGTCCACTGCGCGTTCCGCCCGTCACACTGGCGTGGACGGTGTGAGGGCGGAACTTTTGTCGCCGACCGTCACACCTGGCTGTCGGGACCCCCACGTGGCGAAAACCATTCCACAAAATTGACACGTGGAAACCGGCGCTCCACAAAACACTCGTTGCATCCAACGGACGCGCCAACGAACGGGTCGGCCAACCACCCCATGCACGACGGTGCGGGTGGAACCTCGGACGTCGAGCGGGCGGATGTATGGCTGGAATAAAGGATGCGAGCCAATTCGGCCGCCGGAGCGCGTGCTGCATTGCTGTACACGCGAAAGTGGGCAAAAGTGGGCAACAGTGGCCAAAAGTGGGTGAGACGCGGTCAACCACCCCATGCACGACCGTGGGGGTCGAACCTCGGACATGGAGCGGGCGGATCTATGGCTGGAATGAAGTATGCGCGCCAATTCGGCCGCCGGATGGTGTGCAGCATCGCTGTAGACGCAAAAGTGGGCAAAAGTGGGCAAAAGTGGGCAAAAGTGGGTAGGAAGTGGGCAAGAAGTGGGCAAAAAGTGGGCAAACAGGGGCCAAATTGGACACAATTGGGCAATTGGGGGCAAGAAGTTTCCAAAACTGCAAAGAAAATTGAGACGAAAGTCGCCAGAAAGTGGTCCAACAGTGGCCACAAAGTGCGCCCCGCCACCCAAACTGTCCACTGCGCGTTCCGCCCGTCACACTGGCGTGGACGGTGTGAGGGCGGAACTTTTGTCGCCGACCGTCACACCTGGCTGTCGGGACCCCCACGTGGCGAAAACCATTCCACAAAATTGACACGTGGAAACCGGCGCTCCACAAAACACTCGTTGCATCCAACGGACGCGCCAACGAACGGGTCGGCCAACCACCCCATGCACGACGGTGCGGGTGGAACCTCGGACGTCGAGCGGGCGGATGTATGGCTGGAATAAAGGATGCGAGCCAATTCGGCCGCCGGAGCGCGTGCTGCATTGCTGTACACGCGAAAGTGGGCAAAAGTGGGCAACAGTGGCCAAAAGTGGGTGAGACGCGGTCAACCACCCCATGCACGACCGTGGGGGTCGAACCTCGGACATGGAGCGGGCGGATCTATGGCTGGAATGAAGTATGCGCGCCAATTCGGCCGCCGGATGGTGTGCAGCATCGCTGTAGACGCAAAAGTGGGCAAAAGTGGGCAAAAGTGGGCAAAAGTGGGTAGGAAGTGGGCAAGAAGTGGGCAAAAAGTGGGCAAACAGGGGGCCAAATTGGACACAATTGGGCAATTGGGGGCAAGAAGTTTCCAAAACTGCAAAGAAAATTGAGGCGAAAGTCGCCAGAAAGTGGTCCAACAGTGGCCACAAAGTGCGCCCCGCCACCCAAACTGTCCACTGCGCGTTCCGCCCGTCACACTGGCGTGGACGGTGTGAGGGCGGAACTTTTGTCGCCGACCGTCACACCTGGCTGTCGGGACCCCCACGTGGCGAAAACCATTCCACAAAATTGACACGTGGAAACCGGCGCTCCACAAAACACTCGTTGCATCCAACGGACGCGCCAACAACGGGTCGGCCAACCACCCCATGCACGACGGTGCGGGTGGAACCTCGGACGTCGAGCGGGCGGATGTATGGCTGGAATAAAGGATGCGAGCCAATTCGGCCGCCGGAGCGCGTGCTGCATTGCTGTACACGCGAAAGTGGGCAAAAGTGGGCAACAGTGGCCAAAAGTGGGTGAGACGCGGTCAACCACCATGCACGACCGTGGGGGTCGAACCTCGGACATGGAGCGGGCGGATCTATGGCTGGAATGAAGTATGCGCGCCAATTCGGCGCCGGATGGTGTGCAGCATCGCTGTAGACGCAAAAGTGGGCAAAAGTGGGCAAAAGTGGGCAAAAGTGGGTAGGAATGGGCAAGAAGTGGGCAAAAAGTGGGCAAACAGGGGCCAAATTGGAACACAATTGGGCAATTGGGGGCAAGAAGTTTCCAAACTGCAAAGAAAAATTGAGGCGAAAGTCGCCAGAAAGTGGTCCAACAGTGGCCACAAAGTGCGCCCCGCCACCCAAACTGTCCACTGCGCGTTCCGCCCGTCACACTGGCGTGGACGGTGTGTGAGGGCGGAACTTTTGTCGCCGACCGTCACACCTGGCTGTCGGGACCCCCACGTGGCGAAAACCATTCCACAAAATTGACACGTGGAAACCCGGCGCTCCACAAAACACTCGTTGCATCCAACGGACGCGCCAAACGAACGGGTCGGCCA
>SDUX01000043.1:0-25090 GCA_008729055.1 Pyropia haitanensis
AGAGGTCGAAAATGGACAGGACGGCCGTTGAGAAATGGAGGCGAATGGAAACCCGACTCATCTTCATGGACGAAGACATGCCGTGTAATGAAAGGCAGTGAAGCGCGAGAGAAGATTTACCCCGTGCCGGAGCGACAAACCATCATTGTCTCCCCTGAGCTGCCTACGCCCTTGAGCGGAGCGAAGGCGGCATCGAGAGCCGGCTGGCACCGACTTCGTCGCAAAAACTTTCCGGTCACATTTTTTCGGCGAACTGTTCTCCGTAAATCGCCAAACACCTTCGGCGTCAGCCTACCACTTTAAGATGACGCGGTCGCATAGACGCGGTCGCATGGACGGCGGTGCGCCCGCCAGTCCTGCTCACTCAGTATCACCTCAGCCATCCGGCGTCGAACAACTCAATACTGTCGCCGCCACCTTGTTGGCCGACACACCCGTGCTCGCAGCCTCCCAACCAGGCCGCAAATCGCTGTCACGTTCGGCCTGTGGGCAAATTGAAAAAGCCTCCCGTCTGTGTAAACTCATAGATCGCAAATTTCGACGGGTCGTCCAATCGTTGGCGCGACACACTACCCACTTCAGGCAACTCGCCATCCTCGCGTTTAGAGTGCTCGCATTCCCCTGTCTCAGTGCGGAAATCAAATCCTACTTCTTTCCAGGGAAAGCGGCACATCGATCGTAACAACTACGCAAAGGCATGACGGGGCGACCAGCTCTATGCGCGACAAAACACGCCGGATGCGCATAGAGGCCAAATACAACCAATACGCCAACAGGCCGGGATGACCTCCCCTTCCTAGCCCGGCATGTCGCCCGCTTTCCTCCAGTCGGAGCTATGCCACGGAACTTGCCTCTGGCGGCCTCTCCGTGCGAATACCGAAAAGGTCGAAAGAACTCAGATCGCTACCCCTGATGCCATCTGACGTTTGGCAGGACACCGCAAGGCTCAGGGAACAAAATTCTCGAAGCCGGCGACGCGCTGGCAGCGGGTGCAGCGCTCACCTGTAAAAGCGCCACGCATCAAAGCCCGGGAAAAGGAAAACTCCTTGATATCCGCAAGCGCATCGAGGTGATCATTGCCGGCGACGAATGAACTCAGCGCGCAATATGATTTGCCTCGCTGGAGCATTGCCTTCGGACTCGGGGAAATCACCTGCCAATCCTCATTGCTGAGCTTCCTGAAATCGAATCCTTGGTAATGCGAGGCCAGCTCGCCGCCCGGGCCGGGGTGACTCCGAGACATTACATCAGCGGCAAACTCCGGCAAAACCCAACCCCCTATCACCAAAGTAGGATCGACTCACTTGCGAAGAGCCTTGTATCTGCCGGCGATGAATGCGCGGGTCTTCAACCCGCTTCTGAAGAGCTTCGGGGATCGCCTGAAAAGTAACGGAAAAAAGCCGAAGCAAATCATCATCGCGATCATGCGAAAACTGCTCCACCAAATCTACGGCATCCTGAAATCCGGCGAACCATTCAACCCCAACAAAAAAAGGCTGCATCACACCCCTCCTGATCCCGGAAAATACCGACAAACTCATGCAATTTACCTTTGACTTTTCACCGCAGCATCTTGTTGGGCGCTGGGTTTGACGTGGTCCGAATCGTTCAGGGTGGCGGAATAGAGATTCCTTCGTTCGCAAGAAAGGTGTCCCAATCTCGGATACACTCTTCAGCAAGGTCCATACCCTTGTAGCTGATTCCACCAGCCTTAACCTCGACTTCAGCAGAGGAAACAAACCCCTGAGGCGTTAAGTCTACTTTGGTGTGTTGAAGCAACACCTTCCAGATCCTTACCGGAGCGTGGTGTTCGATCAAGGCCAGCATGTTTGTAGCTATTGCAAATATCTGCTGCCAGAGAAAGTGCTACACTGCCGCTAATGTGATCTTCAACCTTCTGCTTCAGGCTCGGATGCTCTTTGATCAACCAGTCTTTGAAATGGTAGCAATGGGAAATAAATTCTTCCGTAGCTTCTTTAGCTTCAGACAGCGAGATTTCGTTTCCGGTGTTTGTGGCGATTCTTTTCAATTCGCGAAAAGCCCGCATCATTCGGTGGTATTTTGTAGCCGCTTTGTATTCCATTTAGAATTCGAGCAATCAAAGTCGCTCCTAAATATTTTCCGCCCAACGTCAAAGCGCAGTCACTGCTGCAGGCAGCGCGCTCCGAATTCAGGATTAAGGTTGAGTGGTTCATGACGCTCCCGACTCGCCGCGGGCAGGCAGTTGATCTGCCGCGTCTTGTTCGCTGCTTTCGTTTGTGAGGCGCTCCGCATATTCAGCTAGCGTGCCCTCCCAACCAAAGCTGCCGTAAATGGAATGCACTGGCTCAGGCCGATTGCCGCAACGGGAGGCGGCGCTACGAAGCAACGGGCTATCGCACCAATCAAGTCCCATGAGGGCGTGCCCTGCTACTAAAGGATCATTATCGCTTGCCGCTTCCGCAAGAATCGCTTTGGCGTCGTCCTCATATCGGCGAATAAATTCGGTGACCGCTTGGTAGGAGAGCGGGAGAGTAGCTGCGCGCCCTGGCCCCTCCCAGATTGTCTTTGTTCCTGGGGTGATATCGTCCGCCTCCTCGATGAGCTTTCGGATCAACGGCCAACTCTCCGCTGCGGAATCACAAAACGCAGCACGGATCCGCTGATCTTGCTTCTCTTGGAGTTCTTGCCATGTCCACTTGTGACCCATTTTCTTCAGCGAACGTTCAAGAGCACTCAGCCCTGACGGAGAGCGCGGGTTGAGTGTGGGATAGTCTTGCGAATCAGAAAAGTCATTTCAACTCCGGCGCGGTCAGGGCTTGAGTGCCTCGTCTTGTTCGGTCCCTTCCGTGTTCGCGTCGTCGTCGTCGAACGGAGTAAAGTTGATGTCGTAGCCTGTAGGTTTCTCTGTCGGCGGACGTTCCGGCTCGGTCGCGAAAATCTCGACCTTGCCAGTAACTTCGAAACCGATTTGATTCCCGATCACGCGTATCATGTCGGCAGATTCGTCGGTATCGGCCGCCCAAGTCTTCATCGCCATCCAAGCAGGCCCCACAGGGCAGGCGAAATCGTTGTCAGGCTTGACCATTCGACCTTCGGCGAGCGCTGTTAAGTGCTGTAGATCAGTAGTAATCTGACCGTATCGCAGCTTGAGCTTCCAGTCTGGAATTTCGTCAGAGTCACTCATAGTAATATTCCAGACCGAACGTTCAAGGCAGCTCAGCCCAAACTGAGGGCGCGACCTTGAGAGCAAAGTATGGAATCGAATCAGAGAAGTCAATCGACTCGCGACGTGTTTGGGCTTGAGCTCGCCGACTTGTTGGGGCCGGAAATCGGTGTTCAGCGCCCCCACCACAGATGATTTCGAGTGAGGGAAATGCCTGTGCCGTGAGCGTCATCCATGTAGTGCCACCACGTAATGGCACCGACAGCGAACGCGCGAATAAGATCATCGAGACGAGAGGAAGAATAACTGGAATGGCTCTCTTCTTTGCTACTATGAAACCGATAAGAACGCAAAGACACGCAAGCGGTAGAGCGACATTCAAGATTCCGGCAGTCACAGCGATCTCTTTAAGTGAATCCATCTTCACGGAACCGGGAGGTGCAGGCTCGAACCAAGATGAGATTGAGAACGAAAGTCCGACCCCAATCCAAAGAAATACCGCGAATAGGAGGGCGATGAATCCTAAAGCATACTTTCGGTTATCTTTCATTTTCTAGCCCCCAACGTCAGAGTCATCCTACGCCTGACCGGAGGCGGGCTCCGACTGCGGGGTTGATTTTTGAATGGTCATGAGATTTTCGACTCGCGGCGGGTCAGGCGTTAGGATCGACGTCTTGTTAGGGCTTCGTTTGATCGGCTCGGAACCGGGTTACAGTGGAGTGAAGGAAGTCGCCTAGTGTGGACGCATCCGACTCTGATTGAAAGGCGATCCCGATCTGCCTCTCGTCCGTAGGGCTCCCGTGGCCCGTATACCACTCGCACTCGGACAACGGTAAGCGGCAGTTAAGCTTCAGCATCGTCAAAGAACCAAGCGGCTCAAGTGACGGTGGCTCACCGTCGAGTGCTAGGATAGGAAACCGCCACCGCCCATTAAACCTCTTTTTGGTGCCCATCTTTCGCTCGATGGTCAGTTCGCTAATGAGAAACTGAACTTCCTGCCTGAACTCTCGACTTCCGGAATTCGATGGAATGATAACATCATTGGCCGGCTCAAGAAGCGTCATGATCTTCTCGGCTACACCTGCGCCAAGTCTACAAGACTCCGCCACGACGTCGGCGCAATGAGACATGATCCACGCCTGAAACTCATCTGGTATATTGGGTCGCCCGAATCGAGGACGAGCGATCGGCAATGGTAAATAGCACTGCCGTCGGTTGATGGATTCTGAATCGGAGAACGCTCTCTCAACCTGGACGGCATCAAGGTAGTCGCGACAGACCAAATTCATCCATGATACACGGTCGGATGCAATGGGAGTGAACCGAACTAGCTGAGGATCCAGATCGCGCAGCTTCACCGTGTAACGGGAGCGGTTCTGATTACCTTTTCCAGGTAGAGATGTATCAACGTTGCAGGTCAACGTCCCCGCTGCGTCATCCACTTTCACGGAGAAGCGCGATGAGCCGCCCTCACTCTTCTCTTTGTGTGCGCAGTATCTGAGCGGGGTCTTCATTTCTTGCCCTAACGTTAGAGTGCTGCCACAGGCTGGCTGAGGGCGCGCTCCGATTCTGAGGTTGATCGTTGAATTGTCATGTCGCTTTCGACTTGGCGCGGGCAGCCTGTTGGTAGCCACGTCTTGTTATCCCATTGTTTCGTTCACGGGTGGATTCCGTGAAAGCCATTGGGTGACGCGCTCAGCAATGTCTGTCTCCCAAATGCTCACAAATGCACCGTCATCTTCCGAGGGCTCCGAAACCGTGACCCAATCTCGATCAGAGGGTTGCAGTAGACGCTGCACGTCCGCAAGCTCGCTGATGGTCAGCCGTGGATCAATCTTCGGGATCTCGATCCCTGCTTGCGATGCAGCGTCTCTTAGGCGTTCCCACTCACGCTCCGCTGCCCTGCTCAACTTATCCATTCCCAGTTCTCTGAGCGCGTAGATCGTGTATGCGGTCACTGCGAATCCTGCATCTTCGTCATAGTCGGCGATAACCCGAAATCCATTCGCCCCGGCATGATGTCGCAAACAGGCCATTGCCCACAGAAGCCGGTCGCGTTCGTTGAACTCCCATAGCGAGTGGCCTGTCTCCGCGAGGCGGTCAAACTCGGCATCGACCTCGACTAGCGGCTCGACATTCATTTTCTTGGGATAACGTTTAAACGCACTCACGCGCGTAGCGCGTTGATGTGCCGCGGCTTGTTATGCATTTTGGTTCCTAAGTAAGCGCTGCGATCGCCTCGGTAGCCTTGTCCCGAATCTTCTCCGAATAAGCGAGAAAATCTGAAACGAACTCTACAGCGTCCTCAGGTGCCAAGACACTCCTAACTGACCCCTTGTGCGCGAATGCCCCCCTGTTCTTGGAGAGCTGCATAATTGAGTTCTTCGAGTTCGCATCAGGAGTGAAGTCTAGCCCAACTGCGGTGAGAAGACTTCGGAGGTGCTTTGCAGAGGCGCCGTGATTATCGAAAATTTCCTTAGAAAACCTCGTCTTCCCTTCATTGAGGCACTCCCTTATGTGATCGTAGACCTTTGTCTCATCGTCTTCATCGAGCTCTGGAACCTTTATCGAGAGGCCGAGGCAGGCAACCAACGCCACTGTCGCTGAAGAGGCCCGCTTTCGGAGAGTCCATGCATCGACGATCTCAGTAAGGAGCCGCTGCGACACTTGTTCGTAGTATTCCTCGAAGCTTGCTTGGCAGAGGATACAATAGGAACGGACGTCAAAGTCGTAGTCGCTTGGAGGTGTTCCGGGATCAGGCGGAAGGAACGGGTCGATGTACCGAGCTTTGTAAGCAGCTGCTCGATCTACAAGGTCCGTGTACAATTCTGCGGGAGATGGCATCGTCGTGCTAGCTCTTGACGATGGGTACGCGATCAATGGCTGTCCCAAAAACTTCGTTGAACAAGTCCTGAATCGCCGTGAAGCGGATTTCGTAGCTTTCGTTCGTCTTCGTCGTCGCTTCAACCGCGCTAAGAAAATCCTTGTTTTCCGCGCACAGCGTTTCAAACGCCTCGCTAAACTCAGCCTTTTTGTGTTCCGTGATGTCATCGTCACTTATCAGCCCAAAATAGAAAACCTGAGGTTCGAAGATTGAGCGGTTAAATCTCGTCTCCCAGTTCCCGTTCCGAAACTTTCGTCCTACTCGCTTTTTCCCAAGCGTCTCAATCGCTCGACTGGTTGCCGCATCGATTTCACCTAGAACATTAGAGACCTGATCTTGGTCGGAGTCCCAGAGGCGCGAGATCGCTTCCATCGATTCGTCGAGAAAACGCTTAAGGTTTCCATTGTAGCGATCTCCATATAGCTGGATTGCGATTGCTCGCAAAAGCAGTTCAGCGTCGCGGAGGCGCGGATCTGGCTCGCTCAGATTGAGGATCGCATGAATTGGACGGAGTGTGTTCGTATACTCAAGAAGCGCATTGGCAAAATCGCCTCGATTCAGCACCTGGCGCAGTTCCTGAGTGCTCAAAGGCACAGAACCTGTGTTCAGCCTATAAAAAATGTCATAGAGGACGTCGTTTGAACTGTAATTCGATATTACTGTGCAACGGATATCAGAGTTCAGGAACTCACGATGATCGTTGGTGTGTTCGGGTTTTGTACTCAGGTCTTCGTACGACAAGCCAATAAGCGAACTTCCCGACTTGATCTTTGAAAGCTTGGGGCGGTTCCAGTATCCGACACTGGGATCGAGGAAGCCCATTATCGTGAGCAAACGCTGTTTGCCATCGATAACAATGAATGACTTTCGCCGGTTCGGGTCTTCGGCGAGCACCACTTCGGGAATCGGCACTCCAATAATTAGCGATTCGATTAGCCGGCTTCGCTTCTCATCATTCCACGCATTCCTACGCTGAAAATTTGGGTTAAGTTCGATGTTGCCCTGTTCAATCTGGTTCCGGATCGTATCAACAGTCCAATCGCGAGAGTAAACTACTACGGATTGGTAATCGGGATTACCCACGTCTTCGTAGATTTCATCGTTCCAAGCGTGATCCAGCTGATCAGAGTCCATTGTATACTTTTTGTGATGGTGATTTCATCGGGCAATTCTTGGCATAACGTCCGAGTCATCCTACGCCTGACCGAGAGCGTACTCCGACTTCGGGGTTGATGGTTGAATGGTCATGACGCTTTCGACTCGTGGCGGGTCAGGCGTTAGGATCGACGCCTTGTTCGCCGTGGGGTGTCTCTACCAGATTGGTCAACATGGAGGTAACCTTGAACTTCCCGAAAAAGAGATGAACGATTGTGATACTAGATTTGAACTCAGGAATCCCAAATATCGTCACGGTATAGATTCTCTCATTCTTTGCTCCGGGCTCGCCAAACTCCATGAAGTCCATTGGCTTCCCGCCGTAGAAATCCTCGATGAGCTGTTCGATTTGCTGTAGCTCCGGGTCACTTCCTCCGGTCAAACTGTGATAAACGTGCTGTATCCCGTAGTTGGCAGGCAAGGTATCCCCGCACGTCTTGAAAATGATTCCACAGGAAAGGGCTGTGAAGAAGTCATCAAGCCTAGGAACGTCGACCTTATACGCAACAGATCCATCGGGCTGGGGCACAGCGCCGTTTGCGAGCTTCTTTCGTAAGGCTCCGTTGTTGTATTCCAATTGTGGGGCAATCTTCTTGAGGAACACCTCACGCGCTCGATTACTCGGGGACGCATTCATGCAGATTTGTGCCAAAACATACAGGTCATCCTTTGATTTGGCGTTGTTGTGTTCTTCGCAAGATTTCACCGTAAGGAGCTGATCTTTCTCTCCATCGGGAAAGAAGGACTTGGGCGGGATATGCTCCTTCGTCACGCCTTTATGCTCACATCCTTGGAAGTAACAGCGCATTCTAATTCATTGGCGAACGTCGAAGTCCTCTCACACCTGCCTGAGGGCGAGGCTTCGACTGAGGATTAAGGGTTGAATGGTCATAGAAGGATTGAACTCGCGGCGGGGCAGGTGTTGAGAGCGACGCCTTGTTATGGCTTGGTTCGGATGTCACGCAACATTGCCGCGAATGGAAAGACTTTGTCATCGGGAAACTTCTCCTCAAAACTTCTCAGTCCGGCTTCAAGGAGATTCCAATCCCAAACTTCCTCACGAAACATCTCCTGCGGAAGGTTGTGGAATACATCTGCAAGCTCGGCAATAGCCTCATGCTTCCCGCCGTATCCAAGATTCCGCAACGCTACGAAAGCATGGTGCATGAGATCACATAATTGCCGTCGCTGGCCTTCAGTGGGCATGGTGGGATCTCGAACGATTGATTCGTATTCGTTAACCGAGTAGTCGAGTCCCTCATCGCCGACTCCCTTAAGCTCCGTCAGTCGAGATTCGGCCTCAGCAAGCGTCCTGAAACGTTCGAAGTGCTTAACGTTGCCGGATGGCTCTCGCCCCAGCACGTCCCAGACGGGAACTGTGGGAATGGGATCTACTGAGGCCATTTTCTTGCCATAACGTCAAAGTCCACCTACGCCTGACCGGGAGCGCGGCTTCGACTCGGGGTTGATGGTTGAATTGTCATAGCGGGTTCAAACTCCCGGCGGGTCAGGCGTTAGGTGCGACGGCTTGTTCTCCGTTTCGATTAGTCTTCAGCGTAGTAAACCTCAAGACGGTTTCCCGATGGGTCTTCAAAGAAAATCGCATAGTAGATCCGGGTGTAGGGACAATCCTCGGGGCCTTCAATATTGCCGGCACCCGCCTCAGCGATGATCTTCGCCAGTCGATCAACCTCGTCACGGCTTCCGACTGCGAATGCGATCCGTGATGCGTTTGGTCTGTGATCTAGGTCTCCAGAAACGCCAAACCAACGAACATCGGGAAGTTCGCCCTCGGTCTGAAAGGAGAATGCATCATCGCCAGTCCACTCGTCAGGAAAGCCGAGAGCGGGAAGGAGCTTCGAGTAAAACGGAAACGCTTCATCTACATCCCGAACTCGGAGATCAATATGGCCAAAGGGATTCACGGATCCGGCAATTGTTTTTTCGGAGAACGTTTTAGAGATCCCAGCCCGATATGGGAACGCGATCTCGCACGTAGGTTAGGGATACGAATCACGGAAGTCAATCAACTCAGGGCGTTATCGGGCTTGGGATCCTCGGCTTGTTCTGCCCGGGTTTTGAAGATCGCCCGCTTCACGGCGCAACAAAACTCGATTGCTGATTCGGCTGACTGCTTCGGAGGATAGAAAACGGTAAATGCTGCGACGGCAAATGAGAGAAATCCTGAATTGGTGTGATCATCCTCTCGATAAAAGATCTCACCTTCGATGTCTGATCGGAACGCCGAGCCGTTGAGAATCGAGTTCAGCACACTAGGTGTTCGCCCTATCGCCAGCGGTTTAGTGTGAAGACCTACTTCCCTTAAATTGAAGATCTCAATGTATCGAAACTTCGTGTCTTCAACGTTGTCACCGCTTTTTATGAGATAAAGCAGTTCAGACCCTTTAAGGAAATACCAATGATGCAAAACCTTACACACTGAAGGATTCGATTGCTGGTGTGGATTTGGAGCCGCACATGGTAATCGGCATTAGTATACTCGGTCGGCCAGTCGCCGACTATTTCCCATGTGAGTTGATCTTCTCTGAGATCGAACATTTTTTAGACAGAGACAATATGGCTGAGCATCGGAACTCAGCTACGTAATCTCATTTAAAATTCGTGGCGTGTTCTGCTGTAATACTCGTGGGCTATCCGGTCTTGGAAGGTCGGACCTATCCAAAATACTTGGCGCCGGTTGGAGCCGGTCGCTCAAGCAAACCAACAGAACACGCCAATGAAAATCAAAACCTATATCGGACTCGACGTCCACAAAAACTCCATCGTTGTTGCCATTGCTCACGCAGACGGAACACCTCCCCAGCACTACGGCAAGTGGGGCGGATCCAATCTCGCTGTCGAACGCGGTCTTGTGAAACTACTCAAGAAACTGGGACTGACCAAGGCGGAAGTCTCCCTCGTCTATGAAGCAGGACCGTCGGGCTTTGTTCTCGCGCGAAGGCTTCACCAGCTCGGCTACCACTGCATCATCGTGGGGCCGTCGGAGGTACCCGAGAAGGCCGGGAAACGAATTAAGACCGACAAGCGCGATGCCCGCAAGCTCGCCCGCCTCCATCGTGCCGGGGAACTGGAGGCCATTCACATTCCCGAGCCACAGGACGAAGCCGTGCGCGATCTCTGCCGGGCCAGGACGGACGCTTCCCAGGCACAGGCCCGCTGCAAGCAGCAACTCGGCATGTTCCTGCTGCGAAACGGATTCCGCTACGAAGGGAAGACCAACTGGACGCAATCGCACATGAATTACCTTCGCAAACTGCGCATGCCCCACCTTGCCCAACAACTGGTGGCCGAGGAATACATTCAGGCAGTGGATGCCGGAGTGGAACGCGTTGCCCGGATTGAACTGCAGATGAAGGAGTTGCTGCCGACCTGGGAGCGCGAACCCTACGTGCGAGCGTTGATGTGCTTTCGCGGATTCCAGGAAGTGGCCGCGATGACCGAAATTTCCGAGATCAGGGATCTTTCGCGATTCGAGCACCCCCGGCAGTTGATGGGGTACCTCGGCCTGGTTCCGGATGAAGAATCCAGCGGGGAAAAACGCAGACAGGGAGGCATTACCAAGACTGGCAACGGGCATGCTCGATGGATGTTGATCGAATGCGCGTCGCATTACTCGCATTCACCGAGGGTGTCCGCGCAGTTATCTGCCCGGCAAGCCGGCCAGAGCCGGGAGATCAGAGCCATCGCGTGGCGGGCGCAGAACCGGCTCAACTACAAATGGAGGCGGCTCGCGGCCCGCGGGCTTCATCGCAACAAGATCGTCGTGGCCATTGCCCGGGAGTTGTGCGGATTCCTCTGGGAACTGCATCGGCAAGTGATCCTGGAGCTGCAGGAAAAAGCAGCCTGAGGAATCCTGACAAAATAACCAAGCAGGAAGTTGAAGTGGGTGTAGAGAGAGGTAGAGACCAGCCCTCGCAGACGTTGTGAGTTAGCCCCGCCCTTCCCCTGGAAGACGGAGTGAGCACTCGATCCGAGAGACGGAGGAAAAGGTCGCGGTGAATTATTGAAGTGTCGGTAAATCCGTCCTGGAACGGTAAGTCCACAATCGGAGCGAAGCGGAGATGGACGGCCGCAGGCAGCCCGAAGGGTGAGCAAAGCGAATCAAATATCAGCATACACTGCCTGCGGGAAACCGCTCACCCTACAGCAATCTCTCTACATCCACTTCAGCCTCTTCGAAGAACACGCTCGCGCGACGCCGTATCACGCACGGCTAAATTACGTTTTGTCCTGTTGACAAACACTCAGCCATATCAACGTCAAAGTCCAGTCACGCGCTGCCGAGAGCGCGCTTCGACTTCGGGGTTGATGATGGAGCGTTCATAAGATTTTCGACTCGCGGCGGGCAGTGCGTTGATCTGCGACGACTTGTTATGCGCTATTTGGGTGTGACTTCACGACTCGGAATCCGACTTCGTCACCCGGCCACAGTGCTACCATGTAAGAGTCCTTTCCGTCGAGCTGATCCTCGGTGATGGAATCCAACGCCTTGTAATGGGCGCGAACGCCGATACGTGCCAGGGTCGATTGACAGGGTGGCGTGGGAGCCGCCAGTGCATTCGTGAACCTCAATCTGTCCGGACGGAACAGCTATCGAAGCCTCTACGATGTGATCCCACTCAGCCAATTGAACGAAGGTTCACTATCGTGGATCTCAAGGGCGAACGGAACGGTTGTGTTGCGAGCTGGGCAAACGACGAAGACATGACTGGTCGCCTTGGCGCGTGCTTCGATGTCCTCGTCTGACCAATCTTCTGGAGCATGACGTTCGCTCGCAACGGGATCCCAGATATAGAACTGATGGTAGTCAGCGAAGATCTGAAGATGGACGCGGTGCCTCATGTTTTCTTCGCATAACGTCAAAGTCCACCTACGCCTGACCGGGAGCGCGGCTTCGACTCGGGGTTGATGGTTGAATTGTCATAGCGGGTTCAAACTCCCGGCGGGTCAGGCGTTAGGTGCGACGGCTTGTTCTCCGTTTCGATTAGTCTTCAGCGTAGTAAACCTCAAGACGGTTTCCCGATGGGTCTTCAAAGAAAATCGCATAGTAGATCCGGGTGTAGGACAATCCTCGGGGCCTTCAATATTGCCGGCACCCGCCTCAGCGATGATCTTCGCCAGTCGATCAACCTCGTCACGGCTTCCGACTGCGAATGCGATCCGTGATGCGTTTGGTCTGTGATCTAGGTCTCCAGAAACGCCAAACCAACGAACATCGGGAAGTTCGCCCTCGGTCTGAAAGGAGAATGCATCATCGCCAGTCCACTCGTCAGGAAAGCCGAGAGCGGGAAGGAGCTTCGAGTAAAACGGAAACGCTTCATCTACATCCCGAACTCGGAGATCAATATGGCCAAAGGGATTCACGGATCCGGCAATTGTTTTTTCGGAGAACGTTAAAGCGGACTCGCCTCCTGACGAGAGCCACCTGTTCCATCGTAAATCGGCTCCCGAATTCAGAAAAGAAATTTCGACTGAAAGCGGGTCAGGAGGTTGAGTCCCGCGAGTTGTTGTGCCCGAGCGAATCTCCGGGAGCCGAACCGCAGTTCGAGCATCGCTCCGAATAGTAATTAGAGGACGGAAAGAACCAAGAAGGTTCGAAGAATCTCTCTCCACAATCAGGACAGCGGAAACGGAGCCATCGCAGGCCGAATGCAGCCCAAGCACAGAACCAAATAATCGAAAATACGGTCAGAATTGCTCCTGTAGAAATATCCCCGACTAGCTGGCTTGTTACTATCCCGACTGTAGCCGATGCAGGGATCCACGCGAAGAGCAGAATCCAGTAGAGCGAACGCGCTCTCTTCATTCTGTGCCATGAGTTTGTATACATTTTCCTGGCACAACGTTTGAAGCATGGCAGCCCGATCCGAGAGCGCTGTTTCAGTTGGAAATTATGGATTCGAATTAGAGAAGTCAATCAACTTGAGACGGGATCGGGCTTGTCCATCGCTGACTTGTTAGCCTTTCGGGGTTGGCGGTGGCGGCAGGGGGGCAAGTAGTGTTACGCCCGCCCCTACACGGGCTTTCCATGTAGTAAGCTCGTCGTCCATCCACCATGCTGAGAAAACTGATCCAATCGTTGGATGCTTGTTCAGAAAGGATTCCGCTTCATCTGGCGGTATGTAGGCAAGGACAGCAGCATGCCCTGGGAAAGGGGATTCACACGTTCTCAGGGATCTAGCCTTAACTCGAACCTTGCTATTGGGGACTGGAATCGATTTGCCTCGGATTAAGGCGCTCAGGCCCTTCTTGCCGATAACCTCAGCGAACTGGTTACTGTCTAGATTATCTTCTGTAGAAGTAATAATTACAACCTCTCCCTCGTCAATGCTTTGGATCGCGTGAACTTTCGCGCTACGAAGGGCGTCGACAGTTGCAGTGTCGGTAACGATAGAATGGTTCATTTTGAGGCTAACGTCAGAGGTGTGGCAGCGGCTACTGAGTGCGCACCTCCGAAACAGGGTTGAGTGTTGAAGTAAAGAGGGTCATGTCGACTTGGAGCGTGTAGCCGCTTGTCCACCACCGCCTTGTTCTGCCTTCGTTTGTTCCAGTGCGAGTTCGAGGGCGAGCTCATCCAGTGCCTCATGGCGCTTCAGCAAGACCTCCCGACCATTGGCAGTCGGTCGAGTCAGCTGCTTCTTAATTCCAGTGGGCACATGCTCAAGCATCTGGTATCCGCCCCCTTCGGCCCGAACCTGATGAAACAAGATGCTCTCAGGGACAAATGGCAAGAACTCGCATCGGAGAAGTTTGCGCGCGACCTCGCACGCCTCGTCGAACGCGTATCGCCGTGAGTAGTCGGTTGAGGAGAGGATATTCGGTGCGTGAATGCCCCAGTCGTCCTTAATCGGAAATACATAGATCAGTTTCTTAAAGCTCTCGATCCCCGCATCTCTGTCGTCTGGTTTGAGAACTCCGACGCCGACGGTCTCGCCCATGCTCCAATCTCGTTTGAAAGCTCGAAAGCCTTCGGATTGGAATTGGCTGACTGCTTCGTCACGCGTCATTTTTTTTGGCAGAACGTCCGAGCGCTGGCGCCCGCTACCGGGAGCGCCGCGTCGCAACAGCGTTGAGTGTTCGAGTTAAGAAAGTCATATCAACTCACGGCGAGGTAGCGGGTTGTCCAGCCGCGCCTTGTTCGGCTTGGGTCGTTAGGGCGCCTGGGTTCGACGTGTAACCATAGATTACAATCGAGTCAGACTCCCCGAGAAAATGGGACTCCGACCCGATGAAGGAGACTGACGAAATCATCGGTGATGTCGTCAAGTCCATCTGGAATGAGGCGCCCGCGATGGATCAACCGTTTAGGCCTCACTCGAATCCACTCAATCTCGGAGCTTTGATCGGTTCCGGCTGGCCAGTCGCCGCAATAGTTCACGTCCTCATCGAAGTGTTGGGGTAAGGCTCCTCCTCTAGAATGTCCTTTCTTTGGAAAGCCGGCGCGAATGGGAGGTCGTTGCCACGGCATCTCGTAACTCCGCCACTTGGTCGCATTCATCACCGAGGTCAAACCTCGGTCAGAAAGTGCTTCAAGAATCGCTGCCCTCATCGAGTTTCAATTTTCTGAGCCGAACGGAAAGAGTGACCCACAGCCTACTGGCAGCGCCACTCCGAAACACAGTTAAATGTAAGAGCTGAGAGGGTCATGTCGACTGGGAACGGTAGGCTGTTGGTGTCCACTTGCTTGTTATGTGCATTGGTTGGTTGCGTCAACACGTCCGGACGTCGATTGATATCGAACACGCAAATCAATCCAGACTCGTCCTCACTCCAGATCCCGACTCCGAATCCCTCGTATTGAGGGACGATCGCAAACAAATGACCTGAAATATCAGGCTCTTCGTACATCCCTGTCAGTCCTTGACTTGTGCAGAGCTCCTCGAACTGTTCGTAAGAAAGGTCGTGGGTGCTCTCGAGCTTCAAAGTGACCTGGGGGAATTCGTCTGGATAATCCGGATACGGTAACTCTGGTTCGTCCTCGGCTGGTTGGCTCCCGAAAAGCACTCCTCGCCGGAAGCGTCGATGCCAGTCTCGGTGATGAAAAAGTCTGTGGTCAAACTCTCCAGATCGAAGTTGAAGATCAGAGGGAGACGGGTGGGAATCGCAGAGGCTGGCAAAGTAATGCCAAGAGAATCAAGATCGAGTGTGACGACGAGTCTATGAACCTCGGGGGATGCAATCCTTTGCAGTTCGGCATCGGTCCGCCAAAAGAGCTTGGTCCGTCTCCGGCTGCTAGAACATATAGTTTCCCATCAAAGAAAATGACCGGCCGAGACAGCTCTTCATATTTGTTTGAACGCGTGCGAAAGTGTTTCGGGGATCTCCATTTTTTCACATAACGTCAAAGAGATCCAGCCCGATAAGGGAGCGCGATCTCGCATGCAGGGTAAGGATTCGAATCACGGAAGTCAATCAACTCGGGCGTTATCGGCTTGGGATCCTCGTCTTGTTCGCTCCGGTTTTGTTCAGTCGTCAACGAGTTTGGGTGAGATCGTATCGCCTTCGCGAAGTGTAACCCGCCGCTCCGGAAACTCAGAGGAATAGTCCGCGAGGCACCCCATCAGTTTCGAGCGTCCTGCAGGGCAATGGGTCTTCAAATCGGCCAAGCCAGTGACGATCAGATGGGAAGGCATTGTTGATTGGTCGTCATCGGTAATGCAGTCCCAAAAAGCGTCGAAGTTGAAGCCGTAGTAGCCAGGGAAATCCAGCACCTTGGAGAAATACTCGTGAAGAGTCTCTTCATCATAGATGCCAGACACATCCAAAGTCATCTCGTCTGGCCGTGCCATTTTTAGAGCGAACGTACTAGAGATACCAGCCTGATAGAGGGCGGCAGTCGATTCTGAAAAGATATCTGAGTTCCGGAAATGCATCAACTCGGAACGTTATCAGGCTTGGTATCCTCGGCTTGGTTTCGCCTGATTTGGTCTTAGCGCACACCCAACAGTGCTTCCGGAAAGACGCGATTGGATATCCGCACTCATCGCAATATCTGTCGGCAAATTTCACGTCCGTGAGTGCTCGAATCTTCTCGAACTCGATTTGCTGGATTCGGAGAGCATCCTCTTGGCTCTCGGTGTATTGGCTGCGGATTCGTTGGGCGTCCGATAACGATTTCGGGAAGCTCTGATGAGTCTACCATCTCAATCGCCACACAATGTCCGGCCTTCGCATGCTCGATAGCCTCATCATCGGTCCTACAGTAGTGTACTTTTCAGAGCAACGTCGCAGTGACGAACTGATTCATCACCGGTCTTCCAAAACTGATCCCAGTTCATGGGGCACGGTTTGGATACGATCCGCGACCGACAATTCGCGACTCGGGGTGAATGCATCATTTTTTGAAGCGAACGTCCGAGACCTGGCTGCCCGATCCGGGAGCGCGGACTCGACTGGAGGTTAAGTATTCGAATCACGGAAGTCAATCAACTCACGGCGGGATCGGGCTTGCCAGCGTCGTCTTGTTCGACCCGGTTGAGTTCGATGAATGGCGTTTCAAGTAACATTCTTTGGGAGATGTCTATTCCTTCTTTGGTAATGGATAGGGTCCACCTTTGAGGAAGGCTTGTAGCGCATCAGGTAATTTTTCGCTTCCGATTTTCTCGCTTTCCTCAATCAATGCTTTGAGGGAACCCAGTGTCGTTAACGCGAATACGTTGTTATCGACTTGCCTGGAGTGAACCGCAGCCCGATGATCAAGCAGATAGCTTTCTAGAATATGGCATAGGTGAAGGGGGAAGTCCTTATGATCTCCGAGGTTGTTGTCATGAATGAAATAGAAAAGGTTGTTGTAGATCGCGCACAAACTTGTTACTTTCTCGCTTCTTTCGGAATTCAGGTTTTCCATCGTCTGATAAATAGCAATTTCAGAAATTCGGAACACATCAGAAATTACAATTGGAGCCTTTGCCTTGTCATTGGCCTTTAAGCCGAAACCAAAGAAGCATAGGAACGCAATGCTTGAGTTCAAATCCTTGAAACGGAAGAACGGCAATGGATTCATTTTTCTCGGTCGAACGTTCAAGAGCACTCAGCCCTGACGGGGAGCGCGGGTTGATTGTGGGATAGTCTGGCGAATCAGAAAAGTCATTTCAACTCACTGCGGTCAGGGCTTGAGTGCCTCGGCTTGTTCTGCCCGTGTTAGTTTCCGGGTGGCAGCCTCGAAGGAGCTGCAATCGGCCGTTACATCTTTCGCGAAGGACTTGGGAGGCAACTGAGTTGGCTGAACCTCCCCGAAATCCCAATCGTTCCGAAGGAGGTATCCGCGGTCATTCGGATACTTCGAGGCGATGTTGTAGTAGATCCTGCCCTTCAGATACTCAGAAAACTCAGGGCTCAGAGTGAGTTCCCGATTCGAGAGGAGGTTGACCGCAAGTTTGTTTTCTTCAAGTCCTGCGTTGAAAGCTCCTTCCTTCATTCCCCAGAGGAATCCGGAGTAGATACCGACGCCCAAGATGAACAATCCTAGAATCACTGCAAACTCGATTTTCATTTCTTGGCAGAACAGTATATTCATGAACGATTTTCCTCCCCTATCGGGCACTCACCCGCCGGAATTGGATCGTTCTTGCTAACGGAGTAGACCGGATTTCCCCAGTGATGTCAAGGGTTGGGGGCTCTTGCGGACGCTTTCCCGTGCTCGATTCCTTTCTCCACGATTCGCGTAAGAACGCAAATCGTTCCCGGCCCGATCATTTGATTCCGGTTTCCTGACTTTTCACCGATTCAAAAGCGGAATCCTTTTCCTCGTCACCATTTTTCTCTGTGCCGTAACCACGGGGAAATGCGACAGGCTCAGGACATGCTGACTCATTTGTCACGGGGTTGGCGGGAGCCGCCATTCTTCGTCAAGAAATGCCGCCTGACCTCGAAATAGGCCCCTGAAATACGAGAAATGCCGATAAACTCATAGAATCTACCTTTGACCTTTCACCGCAGCATCTTGTCAGCGCTTTGATGGTATCGTAACGGAGATCGTTCGCATCGTTCGATTAGGCAACGCTGGGCCATCGCCTCCTCGACAACTGAAAATGTGTAAGTGCCGCCCCGGTGAGCCTCCAGTTGATCGTAAAACTCAAGTATCGATACATCCATCACGATGTCGCCTTCACGGACGCCTGATCTGGCGAAGGCTCCCTCATTCGCGATAGATTCAATCGTAAATACCTCCTGCGCGTTGTCGTCGATCGTCACATATGGCGATCCGTGATCAAACCCGAGATCTGACTTTAGCTGCTGAGCATTAGCTTCGTAGTTCTCGATACCTCTCCGCAAGTTGCACGAAATCAAGCCGAGCACCCAGGTTGCGAATACGGCGATGGCGAGGATCGATCTCATTTTCTGGTCGAACGTTCGAGGAATCGTAGCCTGATCTGGCGGCGCGACTCCGGGAAGAGGCTAAAGATTCGAATTACGAAAGTCAATCAACTCGGCGCGTTATCGGGCCTGGTATCCTCGTCTTGTTCGGCAGCTCGTTTATGAAGGAAAGGCCAGAATTCAGAACGGACACGCCAGAGTTGATAGAGCGCGAACCCGAAAGTCGCTATACCGAAAAACTGATGCTGTGTCATGCCGGAGATCAACAAAACTGCAGTCGGTAGGAGGGCAAATTCTATCCTGTTTTTGATCGTAAATCCGCAGACCGTGGTTCCGAATCCGATCAGCATCAGCCAAAATCCTTCAGAAAATGCGGAGAGTGTGAACTGAAACAAGCCCGCTAAACCTGACAAGACTCCAATAGCGATAAGCCAAGCTGCGCTCAAGTCAGTTGCAGATTCAGATGTTGTTGATTCGGACATTCTCCAACACAACGTTTAAGAGATGCCAGTCCGATATGGGACCGCGATCTCGATGGCAGGGTAAAGATTTGAGTTACGGAAGTCAATTAACTCGGGGCGTTATCGGGCTTGGTATCCTCGTCTTGTTCGGCTCGTTTTTGTCTCCGCAGGATTGCTAAGATTACGAGATTCTGAATAAGGAGGAGGAGCCCTATAAAAAGCGCGCCGATAGTCGCATGCCAGAACGAACTCATCGCAGCAGTTTGGTTCTGGATGATGCGGATCGTGAGTGCCTTGATCTGATCTCTTTCGCCGCCTGAGAGATCATCACGCAAGAAGTTCGCCTCGATTGCGCTTATGGCGCTACTTGTCGTTGTCTTAATGATTGGGCCTTGAAGCAGAACGTATTCACAGGCAAGAATATTGATCCAGATAACCGACATCAATATTGCTCTCATCTTTTCTCAGCCGAACGTCCGAAGATAGGCAGCCTCACCTGAGAGCGCCACTCCGAATCCGGGATGAAGATTGAATGTCCATGAAAATTCCGATTCGTGACGTGGTGAGGCTTGCCTACTCTGGCTTGTTCGGCGTTGCCGTTCGGTAGACCAAGACTGGGTAGAGCAACACTCGGGGATATCTGCATGTTCTAATCATCTGTTCAAACCCGTCGAATCCACGGAACATCTTTCGGAATGCATTCTCGACTGCCTCGGTATCTGCGAGGTTTCCGACCGAAAATTCTTCCATCGGATCAAAGTCCTCGCCCTCTTCGGTTGGGACTGACGCTACCACACCGACAATCGTCAGATCACCAGTGGGAAACGAGCCATAAGTAAAATGCAGGGAGCTAGTGTCGCTGTCGCAGAAACACTCTTTCTTGAGGTGACCAAATACGTGCTCATCAGGCCGGTCGGCAGATGGATAAATCCGGATATTCACAATCCCTGGTAAAAATGTATCGATCCAGGTCTGTAGGCCTTCAAGAATCCATTCGTCGACACCATCAATTCCTGTGTTCGCTTCAATTAGATCGATCAGCGCTTTCTTCTGCTTTTTCACTAACTGATTAGCTTTGTTTCGTTGATTGCGATCCTTAACCGCTTTCGCTTGGGCTTCCAGATCATCGATCTGCTGCTCTAACTCCTTATACTCTTCGGACTCTTTGAGGCCGCTTTGCGTGCTCTTGTTGATAAGGTCGACGACATCGGGAAACGCCTTCGCAATTCCCTTGATCCTCTCGTAGTCTTCGATCACGCAACGTCCGGTTACCTTTAGAGCAAAGCTGCCTTCGATGTGTTGGCGGAACGAATCATCACGGAAAGAGGAGTCGGGGGATTCTGAATTAATTTCGACGAGGTGTCCCTTTTCGCGCAGAAGGCTCTCAAGCTCAATTAAGAAGGAGTGATATGGCTTAATCACCACTTTAGACTGCTCCTTATCAGATGACGTGCCGCCGGCGTCATGTTTAAAAACTTTAAAATCATAGTGCCGCTTATTGTCCGCGACACTTCCGGTCTCTGTCTGCGATTCCTGAACTTCGACGACGCCTCCTGTAAGCTGACTATAAAGTGAGACGGCTTTCTCGCGGTCGATGTAAAGGTAATCGTATAGCTGCATTTTTTGCCGAACAGTATATTCATGAACGATTTTCCTCCCGTATCAGGCACTCACCCGCCGGAAATTTGATCGTCCTTGCTAAGGGAGTAGAACGGATTGCCCTAGTGATGTCAAGGGATGGGGGCTCTTACGGACGATTTCCCGCGCTCGAACCCTTTCTCCGCAATTCGCATAAGAACGCAAATCGTTCCCGCCCCGATCATTTGATTCGGGTTTGCTGACTTTCCACCGATTCAAAAGCGGAATCCTCTTCCTCGTTACCATTTTCCTCTGTGCCGTAACCCCGGGGAAATGCGACAGGCTCAGGACATAGTGACTCATTCGTCACCGGGTTGGCGGGAGCCGCCGTGCTTCGTCAGGAAATCCCCCCTCGCCCGAATCGCATGCGTCCATTCCCCCCCGCTGTCGCTCGCCACGACACACCCATCCGTCACCTACACCCCGCTCGAACTACTCGAAAAGCTCGACGACAGGCTGCTGCTCGACGAATCCTCGAAACTCGATGACGAGGAAAAACTCGAGCTACTCGAGAAACTCGAACTCAGCGAGCTCGACGACGATGCCGAACTCGTGCTGCTACTGCTGCTGCTGCTGCCGCCCCCATCGCCCGGCCCCCCACCACCCGGACTCGAGAGAGCCGGACCACCCGCCAGACTCGGCGTAAAGAAATTGCCCAACACATCCGGATTGCCCCGGTTCGCCTGCGCCACCTCCAGCAAAGTCTCGAACAACACCTCCGCCAGCGATGCCTTCGCCGCGCGGCGTTCCTCCTCACTGAGACGCTTGTCCGCGCTCGACTGCTCGCTCGCCGTGTAAATCGCGTCCCACTGCGTTTTCAGCGCATTCGCATCGTCGAGCCGTTGCTGATCGACCCCGTTCCCGATCAGCGGCGTGAGACCCGTGATCACCTTCTGCAGATACTCGCTCACGAGATCGTCCGTCAGCTGCCGCAGCTCCGTCGTGCCCGAGCCGACCACCGAGATCAGTTCCGGCGAATTCTTCCCGAAAGCGGCCCGCACCCAGTTCGCGATCTGGTTTTCCACCGCCGGAGGCAGCGCGTCGCGCATATCATTCTTGGCGCGCTTTGCCGCCTTGCGGAAATCCGTCTGGGCCATCCCGTCGCTGATCGCATCCGTGTAGGTCGCCATCTCCGTCGTCGTTGCCGCGAGTCGTGCGCCCCACGCACCGCCCGACGCCGTGTTCTGATTGCCCAGCTTGCCGATATGATCCGTCGCAAAAGCCGCCATCTCCGCGTAGCTGATATTGGCGTTGTCGAAAGGGTTGATGAAGTAATTTCTGGGGTCTCTCATGATCGTATTTCCGGTGAATAGCGGCGTCGATGGTAGAGACCCGGATAGCGGAAGACAAGGAAAATCCACCAAATTTCGCAAGAACTGTTTCACAACGCGCAAAAGCACCCTCCAAACCGGTGATATGGCGTTCCCGAAAATAAGGAAAGCCGTCCAAACCGTTGGGAAGGCGTTCCCGGAGATTTGGAACGGCATCCAAACCATTTAGAAGCCATTCCCGGAGATTTGGAACGGCATCCAAACCGTTGAGAAGGCATTCACTGAGATTTGGAACGGCATCCAAACCGTTGAGAAGGCGTTCACTGGGATTTGGAACGGCATCCAAACCGTTTAGAAGGCACTCACTGGGATTTTGAGTGGCATCCAAACGGTTTGGAAGGCATTCACCGAGATTTTGAACGGGTTCTACTGTGTTTGGAAGGCCTTCCGTGAGATTTTGCGCCGTATCCCAACGATTTTTCTGTTATTTCGTGACATTGGATGACGAAATCCACGAGTTGGGAGGCTGCATCGCGGGATTTCACGTCGAGATTGCGATCCGGCAAGGCGGTTTTCGGAAGCGGGACGGATATGCCGCAGGTCAGAGGCCAGGCGAATGAGCCGGGAAATGCGGATGGTTCTGCTATGGATTGCCTGAATCGCTACGCTTAGTCAAGAATTGTCGCCTGACCCCCGACTGTTCATTTTTCAAATCGAACGTCCAGAGTGACCCGCCGCCTACAGGCAGCGCCACTCCGCAACAGGTTTAAGGGTTGAAGCAAAGAGGGGCATTTCGACTCGGGGCGGTAGGCGGTTGGCGTCCACTCGCTTGTTCTGCTTCGTTTGAGTTTCGATGTGATTCGTGGGATCGAGAAACGAACGGACAGCCAAATGAACAACAGGAAGATAGCCGGCATGATCCAAAATCCCCATTTGCTTGAGTCTAAGCTTACCGACCTCTCTCCGTTTTCGTAGATTTCGGTGATCGATGCCAATTCGCCTTTCGTCATCAAGAGGTAACTTCGCTGCGACTCAGAAATCTCTTCGTTTGTTGTGCGGGAATGAAACGAGGATATTCCAACGCATAATGCCAGACCGCCTCGACCATAACTGTCCAACTCCGATTCGGCTACGCTCCACGGGCAGGCTGCATCAATGATCGGGAGAGCGATGAATACGATCACCATGACCGGCGGGGTGATGATCAAACCCCACTTCATGAACTTCAGCCATAGCTCGAAGAGGTTCATTTTTTAGCACAACGTCAAGGGTGATCCACCGCCTACAGGCAGCGCCACTCCGCAACAGGGTTAAACGTTGTAGTAAAACAGTGTCATGTCGACTTGAGACGTGTAGGCGGTTGGTGTCCACCCGCTTGTTATGTGCTTGCGGTTTACAGGCCGACGACACGGTTCCAGTCGGCAATATACATATACATGCGCTGGAACTCGCTCGGCAGCAGCATTCTGTTATGAGCGATGAAGTTTCTGGACTTCTCCAATTCATCCATCCGCTGCTTGAGCCAGTGCTGTGACGGAATCACAGATTCGAAACTCTCCCACTTGTGAATGATGATTTGGGCCAAATGGCCAAACTCGAGATATCCCAGTAAATCTGTCTTCTCGCCTTCCAACCACGAGTCGTCGAGCGCTGTAGCTAGGCGGCCTTCGGCATGTTTCAGGACCTTAGGTGGTAACGCCTTCAGCCAGTCCGCCCCCTCATTCTCTGTCAGTGTCGTTCTAATGAAGTCTCTGACATGGTTCTCGAATGCGAAGAGAACTGAGTATAGCCGCGCCATCTCCAAAGCGTTGTTTCGGAGATTTACGGGAAACGGAGAGAGTGCTTCCTCTAGCAGTTTTTCTTCCGTCTCAGTCTGATCTGCTCCAATCTTGATGCCCGCATTCTGAAAGGAAGTTGCCTCTGCTTCGAACAGTAGCCCTCGAAACATGAAATCTCGTAAATCTTTCTGGCTCAAAACAAATGCTCCTTTAGTGATTTAAAAATAGCGTTGTAGACCTCGATATCCTTCGTCGCCGGGAGATGGATCTGGACATTATAATGCAAGCTCGGAGTGTCCAGTTGGCTACCCAAGTTGCTTGCCGCGGTTACAGATCCAGAATCATCCGAAGAATCAGTTGGATCGGGCTTCTTCTTCGCTTCCGTGGACGGCTTCAGATCTGCCAAATCCAGCAATGAGAAGAAAGTGCGCCGCATGTTGGTCGCGACGTTGTCGCTGGCGTTGTGAAAGCTCTTAAACTTCCCTTCAACAGCTGCGTGATCTGCAGAAGTTGGATTCTCTTTGATTAAAAAAATGTCAGAATAGGCCTCCTTTAAAGCCTCTCCCATAACCCTTTTCGAATTCGAGTGATCACGGTAGTCTCTATATCGTTGAGTCGGCTTTCCGTCAGGCGTCAAAAACCCGAGCGCTTTCAGCAGAGGGATATACGCTCGATGCTTGTTTGATTTAAATCCTAGATCCTGAAGCACCTGATGTGTGAACTGGTCAGGTGCTTGCCCATCTCGGAGTGCTCCAAAGAACTCCCCAAGTTTTCCGTATGCTTCAGTATATGCGCTTGATAGTGCCATGGTCGTGCCTAGTTCATTTTTTCACATAACGTAAAAGGCCTGTCACCCGATACAGAGAGCGCGGCCACGTATGCAGGGTAGGGAATCGAATCACGAAAGTCAATCGACTCCCAGCGTGTATCGGGTTGATCAGCGCCGTCTTGTTCGGCTAGTTCGGTCCGAGACAAGCGAGTCTAGAACTGCGGCCCTGGCGTGAAATCGAATGATTCTAGGATGATCGCATTGCCATCAGCATCGTAGATTTGCCTGGCAGGTCTCGGTCCATTCCGTATACCAGGAAACCCACCTCCCAGATCTACACTCTCTTGCTCACGCATCTTTGGGAATATTTGGGTCTCAGCAACAAACACTCGACGCACATCGTTTGCAGACTCGGCAAAATTCTGTAGGTCTCGTGGCGGATTCGATACGATGCAAATGAAAGCGACGCAAAGAATGCCTACCGATAATCGGAGTGAAACCGTTTTGGGGAAATTCATGAGGTTTTTGAGCCGAACAGTATATTCATGAACGATTTTCCTCCCTTATCGAGCACTCACCCGCCGGAATTAGATCGTCCTTGCTACGGGAGTAGACCGGATTTCCCCAGTGTTGTCAAGGGATGGGGACTCTT